>JANCMC010018178.1:552220-705857 GCA_024363005.1 Charaxes varanes
ATTTCCGTAATAGTAATAGTTGTTGGTAGTTCTGTAGTCGTAGTAGTAGGTATATCAGTAGTAGTAAATGTGGTTGGCAGATCAGTAGTCGTAGTAGTAGGTATTTCAGTAGTAGTAACTGTCGTTGGTAGTTCTGTAGTCGTTGTAGTAGGTATTTCAGTAGTAGTAACTGTCGTTGGTAGTTCTGTAGTCGTTGTAGTAGGTATTTCAGTAGTAGTAATAGTTGTTGGTAGTTCTGTAGTCGTCGTAGTAGGTATTTCAGTAGTAGTAATAGTTGTTGGTAGTTCTGTACTAGTAGTAGTAGGTATGTCAGTAGTAGTAATAGTTGTTGGTAGTTCTGTAGTCGTTGTAGTAGGTATTTCGGTAGTAGTAACTGTTGTTGGTAGATTAGTAGTTGTCGTAGTGGGTATTTCAGTGGTAGTAACTGTTGTACCGACTTCAAAAAGAAGGAGGATCTCAATTTGATTGTATTTTTTTTAGTTTGTTACGTCAGCTGTCTCCTTTTTATTTGAAAGTTTGTGCTTCCAGTATGGTCCCATTTGGTCAAACTGTGTCAATTTTAAATAATTTTTTTTTCAAGAAAGATTAATATTTGCCTCGCGCAACATCTTTGTCGGATCGATTGTTTAGCTTCGACATATCCGAACCGATATGACTTAAGGCCTTTAGAAGCATAATATTCATTTTTCAAAACGTGGTAACGCAGTATCTATATAATAATAATAAAAAATAAATAATAAATAACGTTTATTTGGCCAAAATATACATTTCACTTAATCAAAGCAATATTGGCCCCCAACTAGGATTCTCTGTATCTTGAGGGCCGATGTTATATTCAACAATGTGAACCACCGTTTCTTTTGTCACTTGTTTTATAAAAAAAATTAAGCCAGAAGACCAATGAAACGGCAGGCGGATTGACTAACGACGCTCATGAAAACACTGTTTGGGGATCGTTAATTTGCTTGAAAAATTAAAACTATTATCTCTTCTTTTTTTATAGTACAAGGGGCAAACGGGCAGGCAGTTCACGTAAGTGTCTACCGACGCCCACGGAAATAGGCACCACCAGGACGCTAGCAGAAGCGTGGGCGCGTAGATCTCTGTCCACTTGTTAGAATTTATAGTTCTTTTTAAACTTTATTTATACAATTATCACTACTAATATCAAGACTATCACAAAATAACGTTTAAAATTAATTTAATTGTTCATAGAAATTGATGTTTTGTACTCGCAGAATGCTTTTATGCTCGTAACATAGTGGCAAGGTGGGGAGGAGGGTACAAAAATGATGAGCTTTTATATGGACCTGCGAACTTTCGAAGCCTGAAAAAGGCCTGTTTACATGTATAAATTAGGGGTTGGCAACCTTTTTGCAGTCAAGGCCCAAATTATAATCATTGAAAAATATGATGCAGACGGGCCACATTGTTAAGAACTTAGATGTAAGCGGGTCACACTTATTATTTGACAATAGGTTTCTAGTTAACTATTTATGTAGTTAGACATTATAAGCGATGATAAAAATGCAATGACAATAATTTACACTCGTTAACATAATTAAACTTAATACCTGAAATAACAATTAGAATGTCTACTTAGACTGAATGGGCGTACACGTCAGGTTTTATACCGAGCTCCTGTGATAAATCACCAGGAAACTCGGCACTGATTTTCAATGTATGCCTGGTGACGTCACTGAAGGATGAAGTGAGATCACATGGGAAAAAAGACAAATTAATAATAAAAAAATAATAAAATAAAATAATTTAAATAAATTAAACTTCTGTTATATTTATCTATATATGTATAAATACGTGATGCGAAAACTTTCGGTACCATTTTGAGAAAATTGCGCGGACGTAGGAGTATGTAATTTAGCACAAATATAGTTTATATAGAGGTCGTTTGCGAATGCTCGTAGTTTTGTAAAATATGCATTAGGTATAAATATATTGGGGAAATCGTGGCCTAATTGTTGTTCGGCATTTGAGTCGATCGCTAGGTTATATAGCTCTTGCTGCGATCGTGTAAGGGATGGGTGACTCATTCTAATATTGGTTTATGTTTGATATTCGACCTCCTCCATGTTTCGGCAAGTAAAACAGTGGGACCTATTGTAGTAATCAAGGTTATAAGCCATCTAAACTCGTCATTCGGTGGCCTAAACTCGTCATTAAGGGCTGCCAGCGCATCTGCTGGCCTTCTGGTCGTGCAGATGTCCATGGGCACCGGTAGGCACTTCGGTGCTTGCTGCCTGCTCGTCTGCTCTCTTGTAACATAAAAAAAAAAAATCAAAAGTTCTAGTACGAACGTCATCTATTACTGAAGTGGCGAACAAAATCTGCATTTTGCAGTATTATTAAATATTCTTTCAACTTTCCTTTTCTTTTAAACCTTCCCTGTAATAAGGAATGAACCAAAAACAGAATTTATAACGGCCGAGCCGTTTTCGACTTCAAGCGAGACTAACAAACAGCGATTTATCTTTGTATACATAGAAAATATTTGGCAGACGTTTGATAGATAGTAATATTTCCTACAACGTCAGCAACATTATAAAGATAAACGACATAGAAATTGGTTCTAAGCGCCCTATAATTACAGTAATGCTGCAGTTAACGACATCGTTTACGACTAAATGCAACATTTCCACTACGGTTCATTTGTTTTGGACTCCTTACACTTACAGTGGACCACAACATTATTAAATACAGATTTTGACAAGACGCACTAGGAAGAAGTTAGAAATAGCAACAGCAAGGTGACAATTTACAATACATACATAAAAATATATATAGTATAGTAAGTTATACCATCAACATGAAATAGTATCCTGATTTCATAATTACACATCGTAATAGGCAATAATTTCTAAGTCGCACACATAAATCGACACAAACTGACGGTTTAGGCACAATACACTAGAAAGCAGTAAACATCTGCAAAACGGCAGGTTGCATAGGTTAAATTGATACATATTACGTTAACTAGCATTGGAGCAATCTATGTGATAATATATGGGGTAAAGGAGTGGATGCAAAGATAGTCTAGGAACTTGGAGATTTAAACAACGCCTTATTACCTTTACTAGGATATAGCCCTCATTCGCACGATTGCTTTTTTACCGCGCGTTAAAAAAGCGTTAAAATAGAACATATCAACTCCCAAATCTGTGTTCATACGACAACGCTTTTATATACATATACTATACACACACACACAAGCGCACACAGGCTTTCTTTCATTTGCAAATGTATGTATCAGCAAGTAGTGAAACAGTCTAGGCTATCTATATTAATGTATAAAGCTAAATAGTTTGCAGAGTATTTGTTTCTTTACTTGAACGCGATAATCTCAGGAACTACTGGTCCGCTTTGAAATATTCATTCAGTGTTAGATAGCCCATTTATTGAGGAAGACTATAGGCTATATATGATAACTCTAAAATCGAATCTTAATCTTTTTTTTAGCTAATTTTATGTCGACATAGTCGCGAGTACTAATCTATATATATAAAAATGAATCGCAAAAAGTGTTGGTAAGCGCATTACTCAGCAACGCCTGGACCAATATTACCAATTCTTTTTTTAAATGTTCGTTTTTGTAAACCAAGGATGGTATTTACGGCGAGAAATATTCGATGAATTGCCCGGAAAACCCTAAAAACAGCCCTTTTCTTTTTCCCATACAAACGTTTTCTAACTAAATTGTAGAGCAAATTTGAACTCTATTGGTATTTCATAAAGTTCATATTAAATTACAAGCACTTACTGCTGTCTGAGCAATGTAGGTGAAAACATTGCATATTTCTGCAGAAAATAACATTTTTAATGCAAAAAAAGAAAAAAAACATTATGAATTTAAGGACTAAAATTCACTCCAAAACACTCAAACTTGTCATGACGTCACTTTATGTCAACAGTGCATTCCACTAAACGTCACCTCGACGTTTTCGCCGCGACCGAAACGATCGCAGTCGTCAAATGTCGAATATCTGAATGAGCACCTTAGAACGTTGCGACATAATATGTCATAAAAGTTGAAGAATATCGTTATATCTAGAAAATAACATCGTGAAATTATATTCATCTAGCCTATGTACATCTTGTACATCTTGTAGTGTAATTGGCGTTGTGCCGTTCTATTTGATGTAAAATAATAAATAAATAAATAAATATGTATCACCGATTTCAATTACAATTGTAATATATTCTACTTGAAATAAACCAAAAATAAGCATTACAACAGCTTTTGTGACACTCACAAATTTACTACGTGACAATAGTAAAAACCCGAGTTAAGTTAAACTTTGGATGCGTTATTGCCACGAGCTACTATAGTCATTAATTTCGGTGAGTCACTGCCCGCTGCGCCAACGAGCCAGCCTTTTTTTTATTGCTATTTATTATCGATTTAAATTACAACCCCATAATATAAGAAACAGCAGTCGATATAAAGCAAAACTTCAAGTTTATAGTGCTGGCAACACTCATTTAAAGAAAAATAGTTCTTTTGATGTTGACAATAATGCTTTGTGAATATAATTTACCTATGGCAAAGGAATGTTTCGTTACGCTAACAAATATAATTACAATTAATACCGTTTTTAACATATTAATTGAAATGTTCACTGTTTGTGTTTGAATTATTAAGAACTCGTTTTTATAGCTACTTCGTTTAAATACCGGTTCTCTATCGAAATTTCATAAATTGTCATGATGAGTATTACATTTAATTAGAGCTCAACGGTGAAAGGGGCGAATTGCATTCCATGAGGTAACCGGATCGAACTTCGGAACTTGAAATTCCATAAGCGATATCCTAAAGTTTACTACCGTGCAATCTTTTAGGAACTTCTTACCGCGCACAACTTCTCGGGGAATCTCCAATGACCGGCAACAAATCTGCGAGCATTGGGTCACAAGTCCCGGGCATTGGTGTGGTTCCTTCTCCTGCCACGCGATGGACCCGGCACCCGCACGTTGAATCCATATGACACGAGAATTTGATATATTAAATGGATATAGATGTCTGTAGGCCACATTTCCGAAGTTTCACTTCTGCTATTTTACTATCTTCCAGGCGTGGTACCAGTGGTTCATGTACACACAGAGAGGGGAAGAGCCGACAACGTTTAGGTGGCGCGGCAGAGAAGATGACGGACTACAGTTGAATCCTAAGACGCTGACATCTGGACTAGACGACTATCCCAGGTATTTGAAGTGATTTTTTTTTTAAATATTTGACGATTTAAAAGAGCTTGTAAAAGTCCACTTGAATAAAATATCATTTGAATTTGAATTCAATTTTGTATATTGATTCGTGAAGCGAAAACTTTCGATACCATTTTAAGAAAATTGCGCGGACGGAGGAGTATGAATTTCGGCACAATTATAGTGTATATATATACACAAGTGCCATTAAACCATGGAAACGGTTTGTCTTGGCACTTCGCAGCACATATATAGAGGAGGTGTTTTCACTGCTTGCTGATAAACTACCTGATGTCTTATCTACCACTTTTCCCGCAGAGAAGTGATATACTTCATTATTCATTATTATTAACTTAAAAGAATCTTATATTAAGTATTTTAAACAATCATTATAGTCATTAGATGTTACCCAACATTAGCATAATTTAATGGAAAATATTAAGTAAAACCTTTATCGCGTGTCAATAAAATGGCGTAAAATGAAAGTTGGCCAAGTCGATCCGTTACAACAAAATAAAACGTGCTTTTTAAATGGTCGTATATTAAGCAAAGTAATTAGTTTTTTAATTTATTACATTGTATAAAAGTAAATCGATTACTTAAGCAGAAATTAAGTGAACCAACAAGTTACTGTGCCCTGCATTGTGCCTGCCGTTCATAAGAATTTGCGGAAATCTTCAATAGTATATTCTCTACAATAGACTACGTCTCTCTATTTAAGTAATTTTTAAAGATTTTGGTTTGCCCATTAAATCCTTGAGCTATTAAATATTAATTTTAACGTCATAATGAAATCAAGTTCGTAGTCAATTATGCATTACAATTTTGCCCCCCCCAGTTCCGTTTCAAATTCTCGGTGTTGGTACTTGAACGGTTTATTTAAATGCACTTATTTTTTAAATGTCGGGCGAGTAAATGCTGGTTCCACGCTTAGATGATATCGTCTACCCATAATAACTTTCTTATTTATTGTACATATTTACATGTTTTACAACATGTACATGACTATATGACACACGGGCGTTTGTTTCTAAGTAGAAAGCGTAATGCCTGTGTTATAAGTAACAAACGCCTATTATACATTTTTTTTAGTTGTTGAAATATATACAAATAGACACCCAGACTCGACGCGGGAATCGAACCCAATACCCCCGGAGCGATAGGCATGGTCACTGCCCACTGCGCCAACGGGCCAATGAAGTATAAAAATTATACTTCATTGGCCCACCAAGGTGGGAGGCTTTTCGGCGAGGAATGAATGGTGGGAGCGAAGGTCAATATGCTCAACCACCGCAAAGGAAGATCTTCGTGTCCGGGCTTGTTGCAGTCGCCCGGGACGGCCGCGCCTCGCCGACAATTGTTCGTCGGAAGGTCTATATATAGTGATGGTAAGTAGAAACTTCGCTTGCGTGAGCTAGTTCTTGTACTACGGTCGTCGCCATCCGTACAGCGCCGTCTAGTTTGCTTTGGTGTAACCTTTTCCACTCGACATCATTGCCATCTTGTTATGTAGCGGGCGCTACAATCAAGTTATACAAGTATAAAAACAAAATAACCTGCAGTTTTGTGTATTTAATTATATTCGTCAGTTAACAGAACGTTGTCAGTTTAAAAAAGACAGTAGTTCATTTATTACATTCACATTTTCAAAAGGAACAAGTGTATTCATATTCCTCAATTTCTTAATATTGCAGACAGATCCAAATCAGGGCCGATCACAATAAAATACTAAAATTACAAAACTTTAAGTTTTTATTTTATTATAACCAAATGAAATCTTACAAAAATATGAAATTTCTTAGAGATTGAGATAGAGAGTCTATAATATAATCATGTTTTTCAATTTAAAATCAAAGTGTATTTTGGCATGATTCGTTACACCTTCAATTCCCTCTTCTCCCCACTTGCTTTCGTCAGAATAAGCATCGTATATCATACCTATGTCTGTTGTCATCATTTGAATCTTCCTTCATTTTTGGGTGGAATCTTGTAACTCAGTTTTGGAGCAGATATCTTCAACTTTGATATCTTCAAGATTGAGCTGAAATTTTGTATACATTTGTATATCGGATGACAATACAATATTATAATTATATAGAGTTATGATGTAACTGGAAGGTGGCTGTAGGAGTTCCACTCTTAACTAACCAACTCTTAACTGAAAGACGATATTGTCATCTTTCAACATTCTAACGTTTTGTAACGCAGTTTGTTTTATTCGTCTTGACGAGTACTTCCTAAAACAATATTTCATTACAAAACCTAAAAAAAGTTTTTATTTAAATGTACTAAAACGAGTAAAATAAACCTTTCCATTAAAACTTTTACCACTAACCTAACATAAGCTTGTAAGATTTACCTGTGTAGATAAAAAATCAAATGAAATAGCATTGGTTGATAATGTGTATGTTCCGATATGCACTGTGAGTACTGTATGCTGAGACGTCAACTGTGTATTCTGTTAAGGTGTTCCTTTTTCGTGTGCTATACTCGTTACAGTTTAAAACGAACCGTAAATTTAAAATTTACAAAATCACGATTTTACAAACCCACATTTTTAAAATAATACTGTTAAATTTTTTAACAAGAGCCTCTTTGTTTTTGATCGATCACGTGATCAAAGTACTGCTCGATGTTTTCCACATTGTCGTATCAGTCATCGTCCAATTGCCTTTTCGTAACGATATCGTGAATACTAAGGGTGATAATTAAATGAAATTTGTATTTATACCCTCAAAGGTTTTCTTTCAAGATTAATGTTGATTTAAAGTTTGTACAAAACTTTGTACACCACGCGGCGTCGATACAGTTCAGCATTTTATGCACTCATTGACTCGTGCCACTTCCAGGAAACTCTTTTATGGCTTAGTTCCAAAAGCACTTGAGACGGTTTCCTTACCGACCCGTTTTTCTTCTTCTGGCTTATATTTCCCCGAACCGCGCGCCGCAGGGCATCGACCACTTCGAGGACATCGGGCCCTGCGTCATCATGGCGTCGCCCGGCATGATGCAGTCGGGGCTGTCGCGCGAGCTGTTCGAGTCGTGGTGCGCCGACCCCAAGAACGGCGTCATCATCGCCGGCGACTGCGTGGAGGGTGGTATTGTCGTACCCACTCCGAATACAAGCTTTTAATTTAAGCTTAGTAGGAAGGGAAAAAGGAATAGTAGACATTTTAAAAAGTATTCCTAATATTATTTAAAAAAAAAAATAACGACATAGCTAGAACCGTTATATAAGTAAAAATTATATGTATCTACTAAGTTAAGTAAAGTTTGGTTGAGTTGAGTTACGTTAGTAATTTTAATTAATTTTCCTCGCACAATTTATCTGTGGAATCAGTTACCAGTTTCGGGATTTCTGAACGGATACAACTTAGGGACCTTCAAGAAAAGAGTATACTCATTTCTCAAAGGCCGGCAACGAATCGGCTAGAAACGACCACGCGGTTCATCATCTAAGTGACTACCGACGCCTATTGACATCTAAACCACCAGATGCTTTGCCAGCCTTTGAAGAGGAACTTATGCCACCGGGAAGTCACAAACCGAATGAAACGCGACAACAATACCATAAATTGACATGACAGCATTGCCGTCACGTCGATCTTATGTGAGACAGAGTTATTGGTACCTGGACACGCCAACTTAATTAAGCTGCAGACCAAAAGAACTGCAAGCGTGAAGCTATCTCTAATTAAATATGTAGATACGAATAAAGAAAGGGATGGGGTAAAAGAATATAAAGGTAGATGAAAAGGAGAAACAGGATACGAATACTACCGTCACGGAGGGTATATGGTTAGTGACAATAGCAGCTGAGGAACTCCGAGGTTGAGAACCCCTAGTTGAACCAGTTATCGGACAGATAAAAAGGAAGATATACCCCTGAAGTTGACTATGTACGTAGAATTAAAACTGCTTGTAGTTTGACAGTCGCTTCGCGTTATACTAAAGCAGCGCCCAAAGCAGGAATTGAGGCGGAAATTGCTGGAAAGATGTGGGGAAAATATGCTTCCCCTAGTCTGTGAAATGAAATGCTTGCAATTGACGGGTGTTAGACAGGCGGCAGGCGAGTTGTGGTTACGGCATTAACGTAACATGTTTTAGTATATGCTACAGGCAGACTTGACAGTCAAAAAAATGTTTATCATAGTAAGTATAATACTGCTACCAATGTCAGAAATATCAAAGATTGTAACATTTACTGTTTACATTTTATTATTAAGTATTTTACTTATAACCACAGAAACCCCATTTCTCTGGTGTTTACGTGACTGGTTCATCAATTTAATGAACTTGTAAAAAATTAAGTACAAAACTGTACAGATATTATTTATGTAAATTTTTACACTTGTAAAAAACATCAGTGAAAAGCAAGCACGGCACGCTGCCTCGAGACGCTTTAAATTGCAGCGTCATGCGTTATGATCAAGATACCAAAGCTCTACTTGGTTCGGTTTCCGATCTTGAGATTTGTTGTAAGTTGTTATGTTGAGCAGAAATAAAAATATTATACATAAGGTGAATTAAAATTGTGTTAAAAAAGTAATAGTTGGTCTAAGCTTGTTTTCTTATATTAATATAGTTTACATTATTCTACACGGCTTTATGAAAGACCGGAGCACTTTTGACACAGGGATAGGATCCACTACCCTTAAAGGAAGGCTGCTTCTGCCACCATAAAGTGTTCTGTGTAATCTCTCTCCTCTTTTTTTTGGTTATTACTGCAATTGTATTGCATTTCATTTATGTTTGTAAATTTCTATGACTGGATAATTTCTACTGGACTTTTTTAACGTATCGAGTTGAAATAATAATAAATAAATAAAATGAATGTATACAGGACTATATGACACACGGACGTCTGTTCCTAAGGTAGACAACTTAATGCCTGTGTTATAGGTAACAGATGCGGTTTTCACCAATAAATAGAGCGATTCAGGGATAAGGTTTTTATCCTTACGAGATAGAACAAAATAATGTACTACGGAATTGATTGGATTAAAAAGATCTATATAGTCACAAATGGCCTATATGTATCTCCTAAGTATGACCCAACAGAACCAATTTTTATCGCTTACATATTACAAAAGAATTATCAACTATTCACGAAGCTATTTTAAAGTATACCGTATTAATGCTTATCCATTTAAATACGCTAGATACGTTGTACATTTAATGCAGACCAAAATTGCTTTGTACAGCATATTATTAAAATGAATATCTTAGAAGATATTAGATATTTAAAATACGCAGGCAGAGCGGGCCGGCGACAAGCGCTTGGTGGCGTAAGCGACCAATAGATGGCGCTATAATTTGATATAAAAAATAAGTCAACGTTTGAGCAGGACAATGTCTGCGATTCTGCTAGCCACTAATAAGTAACAGGTGAGGGTATATAATCCTTATACTGAATCTTAGACTAAAAACATTAGGCAAACGTAAATAATTTCTGGTATCCTTTAAAATAAAATAAAAAATATTTGTGTATTTCAGGCGTCTGTTACCTATGACGCAGGCATTAAGTTGTCTACCTCAGGAACGGAACTTCGTGTGTCATATAGACCTTACATACTTACTTATTTAATTTAATTTTTTTATTTTGTTACCCTATTAGGGCGTGTGTAAAAATATTTTTCGAATTTATTTTAGTTTTGTCTTACCAAAGTATATTATTATCCATTCATGTTTATTATATAATGTTAAATGTCAAATGAATGGTTTTATATATTTCTATAAGTCAATTAAGTTTAAAATTATTTCGAATTTACAACGTTACTGACTGACACTTTATTTAGCATAGTTAAAAATCATATTAGTTAGCATAATATACTAATTACAATGTCAGGCGGAGCTAATTATAATGAAAGTTTGTTAATTGGTTTGTCCCTATTTTCCGATAGGGAAGTATAGGGAAATCTTATAGACTTACCTTACAAGCGAGGACAGAGAGCTGTATTAGTTTGGAAATCCTAGAGGGGGACTACCTTGCGGGCGAACAGACGGCGGGATGAACGGACGGCAGAGTGAAGTGAACTGTATACATGTGTGTATAAATCGATTGGCATTGGTGTGCATTAATATTGCATATTATTTCTTTTTATTTATCTTTTTACAAACTACATGATCCCGAACATCGAAGCCCGGATCTCCTACAAATGGGGATTTTACAAATTCACAACAGCGAACTTTTTTAACATTTTACTCTTTTATATATACTAGTTATCGCCCGCGAGTTCGTCTGCGTTAAATTTAAACTTACCCTTAGACTTCCTTAGAAGGGCACAATCGAAAATTCTGTTCTCAGCTGATGTTTACTAACTATAAATAAACCTTGTCAAATTATCGGCGTCCTGCGGTTTTCGAGATTTCTTGTTAGATGACCTTTCGCTTTATTATATAGATTTACATGAGCCATTCAATTTTTGTCTAATTGCCTTCTATCTCTTGTACCTACATTTATGGGTTCTTCAGCGCATTATAACTTTTTTTTTTTTTTTGATAATAAAATAAATTGTATACAGCCATAGTTTCTGGATAACAACGGCAGATCCATGGAATCTACAATCACATTCCCTCATTAAAACGGAATGCCGGGACAAAGCTCCGGACAATTGTCGCGCGGCCTTCCATCTGACACCTCTTTTATTCGGACACCCTACAAAGAAACATTTAATAAAGTAAGAGTTCGTTGAATTGTGATAAAAGGTTCCTAATATGTAAAACTATATAATACTTTCGTCGTATATAAGTGATATATAAAATTAGAATTAAATAAACCCTTGTTGTTTAAAGAATATGTGTTCCTTGTATACCTATAACTTAATACTTTAATATCTCATATAATTTAATATATTAATAATAATATTAATATATTAAATAATTCAATACCTTAAATAAGCGTAAAGCTTATTTAAGGTATATTTATATTATTATACTTATTTTTTTTATGTTATATAAAAAAAAGAATTAATGGCGAGAGAGTATTTTACCATCAGTTTAGTCAGAGCATCGATAGTACGAAGTCCGTTGAAATCGTCAGTCAAATTCCAAATATCATCAGCATCCTCACAATCAATATTTCCAAAATCTTTTTCATCCTCATTCGAATCGCACTCACTATAACTATCAGAGGTTGTCTCACTATCTCGTCACGCCGATCTCATGTGAGAAAGAGGTACTGGTACCCGGACGCGCCGGCCCGATTTAGCTACAAGCATGGCACTACCTCTAATTAATATATAGCCATAAACTACTATCATAATAGAGTTGGTACCATAAGTTTCGGTAAATTCTACGTCGGCTCGTAATTAGATGTATCCGTATTCGGTGTATCCGTATATGCGACTAGTGAGGATACACCGAATTTGTACTCTTATTTTCTGATAGTCCAAATCAGTGTATAATTAAAAGAGTTTATACAAGATTAATATTTAACCTATAACTGTTAAAATTTGAAGTTATTTTGTAAATGTAGCTGGCGCTATAAAGTGCTTATAGTTCTAAAATAGGATCAAAGCTGAGCTAGCCCTATAAGTTTTTTGTATGCTCGGCTAATGATGCCCACAAAACTCGCGCCCGATTGTAAATTTAACGGCAGCTCTTAAATATCGACTAATACGGATATACCGAATTTCTGTTCTTATTTTTCGATAGTCAAATTTCACTGCCCAATAGATAGTTTATACACGATTTGTATTCTATCTACTATTCTCAACGCACGTTTCGCTTCGACACCGAAGCATCATCAGGAGATAGACTCTACAAAGGTTATTCGTAAACTTTACGAATTTCTCATGCATCTACTAAATAAGCTAAGTTATTCCTAATAACATCATTTCAACCGTTTTTGATTATTTGGTGCCTTGTTAATTTTACTTTGAATAATTTTATAAACCGTTTAATAAAATCAGTGTATGCAGAGGACAATGTTCTGCACTTAAATTAAGATTAAAGAATTTGCGGGATATAGCAGCTTAAAGATATTGGCTTAGCGTAGGGCTGTCACTGAGCCGGATATAAATTTTTAAATGTTTTGCATTCTGTTCCATTCATGGCTTCATTTAGCCACCTATCTACCCTTTAAATTGTATTAATATAATTTATTGCATGATATTCAATACGGTGACAAACTGCTAATTGACAAGGTATAGAATATATACCTTTATTTCGTATTCAAGATCGTAACAATATTAAGTAATATGATTTACTCGAAATGGAGGTTCCCTACTACAGTTACAATCCTGCGCCAGTTCTAGAAAATGGTCGTGCCTTGATTACAAAGGACATACATAAAAGAACCTCTAAATGATTCAACAGCCACGAAAATATCGTGTCAGACATTAAGAAAATAGCAAACGATTAAAGCAACTATATTTTTATTTTGTTAACGAATCCGCATTGATTTTGGCGCTCTAAATTATTGTATATAACTAAAAAGATTCCATATCGCATCCTTAATCATAAACTGACCTAACTCAAAAAAGTTGATTTTTGGGAGGTCGCAAATTTCCTTCATTTATGACTTATTCCGTTTATATTTCGATATAAACGTTATTATAGTGACCAATCATGAATTTTACAGTAGTTAATGAAGTGATTAATCACATTGAAATGTTATTTTAATGATATTTTATTATCTGTTTGTCTAACTGAAAAATTATTTTAGTTAAAAAGACAAGAATAGCTGTATCTTAGTGTTAGATGCAGATATCGAAATAGATTCGATTGGCTGATGGAGGACGATGAAACGAAGCTGCCTGTACCATTAACTCACTTTACCCCACCTAAACGGAACCAGTCAGTTTATATGCATGAGATGAAAAAAAAATATGCCATGTGAGAAAGAGGTACTGGTACCGGGACGCGCCAGCCCAATTCGGCTACAAGCGTGGAGCTACCTCTAATTACTTAGAAGCAGAGACACCGAACGAGGTCATGTGATAAAAAAAAGGAAATTTGATGAATATATGATGACTGAATTTTACATTTTTCATAATCTATAAAAGTACAGAATGCTGAACTTAAGGTTTTTCCATAAGGAGGTAGGTTTTCTTAAAGCGATTACAAAAATTATAATCAATGTTATCGGATATAATCAGTCCTTACGCATGCAGTCGTCAATTTTCATTACTTGCACAATTAAATCAGTTATAGCAACTGCAATATTCCTACCATAAGATTCAGCTCGTAACATATGTAAAAATCAGTTAGACTTCACAATGTTATTAAATTAATACCATAAGCTTTTCTCAGATGCCTTTTTGCCATATAATCCCTTTAAGTAAAAGTATGTTGAAAAAGTAAATCAGTTATAGCAAGTGCAATATTCCTACCCTAAAACTCAGCTCGTAACATATATAAAACTCAGTTAGAGTTAATAATGTTAATAACATCATTCTCACCAAAAAGACTGCAAGCGTGGCGCTACCTCTAATTAGAAAGACAGGAGTAAAGGAAAGGGATGAAGTAAAAATATATAAAGGTAGATGGACAGGAGAGAAATGATGCGGATACTATCTTCACGGTCGATGTAGGGGGAGTCAGAAAAGCAGCTAGGGTATACCGGGGTTGGAAATTAATTTAGAAGTACTCTTAAGAATAATTTAACAACGAATAGCTTTTTAGGGTTCCTTGTAAAACACCCTTATAGTTTCTCTTCATCCGTACGTCACCACTTTTTTTTATTAATCAAGTTATATTTTGGGTTCTGACAAGTATTAAAAATTACAGTTTACATTTTATATAGAAATATCGGTAGAAATCGATAACATACAAAAATTTTAATACTATTGAATTTATGACTAGGTTATGAGGTCCACTATCGATGGATTGCAGCCACGAATGCTTACTGATAGAAGGGTGGACTAGAATTCGTTAGTTATAATCTATTTTGATTCATCTATTATATTCCCTGGCATTAGCTTTTAAATTAAATTGAAGTTGAATTAGCAGAAAAGGATCAAATGCGAACCTCCAGCTTTCAAATAAAATAATTATCAACATCTGTTCCACCAGTATAAGCTTGAGCTGAGGTAACAAACATTTAAAAAAATACCGTCAAATTGAGACAAAAAATAAATTATATTAATACGCTTACTTATAATACGACGTTATGTAAATCCATTACTTTAACAGAAAATGGCCTGCAAGCAAAAGGTCTGAGTCGGTGTGAATTTTTACCCCTGCTTCGGAAACAAAGGTTCTGTTTGGGGAACAACCTTAATTAATATTTAGTTCCATCTCTTTGTGAAAACCCCTCTGGGCTCGCAGACTTTTTCTCCTGAAGTTTTGTTCTTTAACCTAACAATAATTAATTAGTCATCACAAAAATTAATTACGATTGTTCTACGGCCATATAAACTATTTAGCTTGCTTTGTTTGAAGAATCATGGATTTCATTTAAGAATCACTTTAATGACATATCACAAATAAATTTAATGATATATAAAATTCTCATGTCACAGAGTTTGTTGCCAAATTTCTCCGGAACGGACGGTCTATTCTAATGAAAACTTTTTACAAAAAACAAGAATAGGTTTATGTATAGCAATTTAAGGTTTTCATAAAAAAAGTCCTTTATTTTTCTTGTACTGAGTCTTCAAGTAAGTTTATTTCTTATCATATTATTCCTTGATGGGACCAACTAGTCATACTGAATCATCGTAATAAACCTTGTACGAAAATTTATGGCACACGGGAACATTTCATGTGATATTCTTAGGTACTTTATCTTCCAGTTTTCCGGAAATACCTTTTCTTATTTAGATACTATCTGAGAATGTTCTACGGGTTCGAACGCTTTGGGCATATTAGCTGACTGGTAAACGTAAATGTGCATATAATTTTAAAATAAATAAACTCATACTGATATACATACTGGTAATATCATTGCGCCTTTGGGGCCGGTCATATATTCGATATCAAACGAAACGCACACAAATGAAGCATACAAAGCAAGCACTACCAATTGTATTCAGGAATTCCTTTGATAAAATTATACAGTAAATAATAATCCAGATATTCAACGTATTGGAAATGGGCGGTAAAACAGATAACACTAGGAATGTTTGTTAGGTTTTCTTTTTTCATAAGGTTCATAGATGTTAAATCTACTTTTCTTTAGCTATATCGAGAGTGTCTTAATATATTAATTATGTATTATTTATAAAACTTTATCGCTTTAACAAGGCACCTAGATAAAATTGGTATTAACATTAAGATTTCAGATTACCTAAGCTCTTTTGTCTCATTATCCCCTGTTATTTTATTACGTCATAATTTTTATTACCCTTAGAAGAATTCCTAACAATTTCCACAAACAAAGGGCATTCTTTTTAGCTATTTGAGGTCGGGGCGAGCCTTAGATGAATTCCATTTAAATATTTATTAACTACTTCATGCGTGCAATGTTATATCAGGGTATAATGTAATATGAAAGCGAGGCACTGATTTTCAACATAAAACAGAATTACAAACAATATTTTAATATGTACGTCAGACTGTAGAGTCTTTTTTCATATATTTTATTATCAGTCTTTAGTCGTCCTTCTGAGTATCTTCTTTTATGATACTCTCCCCTGTCCCATCCCCAATCGCATGAAGTTTACTCCCGTTTCTCTCATATTATATTATTATATGTCTATTCATTATTTATACGACAAGGGGCAAATGAGCAGACGATTCACGACAACTGCACTCTAAGAGAGCTTTCAGATGTAAATGTACATATAACTTTTTTTCTAGTTTGACTGTAGTATTTAACTTCCTGCAATATCTTGCACGGAATATCAGTGAATAACTGAAGCGAGGTTAAATTAACTAGCGCTTTAATACCAGTCGCCAGCAGACTGAAAAGTGGACGTAAGATTAGTATCTAAAGATAGCCGACAAATTATCCACATAAATCTCCATGATCAGTGTTAGACATTGTTTAAGAGCTCAGAGTACGAAGTTCCTTATTTTGTGTGTTTATATGGGTCTAATATTAGAATTTTTTTTATGCATGAATATTAAAGCCTAGATAGCACAAGGGTGGATTGGAGTATGTAGTTCTACCCCGCTTGTACTTCTTTTTTTTGGGTTTTGCAAATTATTTCCATCCCATAGATACCATGTTAGTAATAAAACTTGAATCTCAATTGAGTTATTAGTTCAAAGATGGAGAAAATGGGCTATATCTGTAAGACCCCCGATTCAACTCTTACCCTATATATACCTACCATGAAACCTCCAAAACCGTGGGACGTCCAAAGATGAAATTTTGCAAGGAGGTAATTCATGCTTAGTGGACATACACAACAAGAAGATAGATTCTGACTGCAGCCACTTCCAGCACAAACATTAAGAATTTTGAAAGAGAAAAACGGACATTCCTAAAGTATTGAACGAATTCTTTAAAAAAATGGAAAACAATATTGTATCAAGACTTGTAAACGGCGGTTTTGATTTTAAATTTAATTACAAATTCGGGGTAAAAGTTTGGGGATTGCTCATTTGTTCAAATGGCAGTTGGCACCACTGGCACTCCGAAGCTCTGAGTTTCACAACTCAAATAAATCGCCGGACTAACACATCGCCCGCCGGCAAGGTTATCGTATTCTTGAAGGCCCCTAAGTCGTATCCGTTCGGAAATACAGACGCAAAAATTGCGCATTGACCTGTACTAGAGACCGTTGGCTGGTCAAATTTGGCCAGAAATATATAGTAGTCATCTATAAGTAGGTATATATAAAAGCGAAAGGTTTTCGTGTTAAGTGTAACACGAAATCTCGAAAAGCGCGGGACGTACAGTAATGAAATTTGTGCAAGAAGGTAGTTTATATTCCGTAAACGTCCGCTAGGAAAAGATTTTTCGATAGGGCCAGATTAACGAGGTCTAAAGGCTCTCGAAATTTTACGCAGACAAAGTAGCAGTCGCTAGTTTCGTGATATATTTATATGATTCGTAACAGCTGTGTGCCAATAAGTTGCAGAATTACCTTCTTACTTTTTCAGCTCAAAAGTACCAAGCTCCAAGGTTGCATAACATCCTTGGAGCTAATGGAAGCACCATCGGTTCGAGGAGATCACCGCCTGCTACTGGCCGGGACACGCTCCAGCGAGATCTACGCCATCAATGTGGCAACCTTCGAACCTATACTCGTCGTCACGTGCCCTCGCTGCGCCATCAACAATATCGCGTTCCCAAGGTGTTTAAACCGACATCGATTACTTTATTTTCTACATTGTACGCTAGCATACCGTAACCGCACAATCGTTTTAGGGTTCTGTACCCCCGAAGGAAAAAAGGAACCCTTATGGGATCCCTTCGTTGTCCATCTGTTTGTCTGTCTGTTAAGACCCTTTTTCCGAGGAACGCGTGGAGATATAAATTTGAAATTAATACCAAATATTGAGGTCGTCGGTCCCAAAATCAATCCTCTAAGCCTGTACAATCAAAAGATATGGTAATTTATGTCGCGTTTCCCATACTAGTATATACGCAAAGAGGATAAAAACCTATAGGGTACGTCCCGTTGACCAAGAATCCTTAAATCACCTTAAAGAACAAGTATTGGAAAAATTCTAAAAATTTTAAACTTGTGAAAAGAAAAATTGCAGCGACCTTGTCAAATTAAAACAAAAAAAAAAATGTTATGTAAAGTATAAATTTTAAAATAACCTGATGTTACGTGATGTTACTGAACCCTCAGTGCGCGAGTCTGCCTCGCACTTGCCCGCTTCATTTTTCATGTTCACAAATGTATGAACTTTACAGTAATAGTATTAAAGTTTATTTTCGAGTGTCTTACAAGAATCCTCCCTTTTTCTCTCCTTTTGCTCTGCGCTGACCCTTATACTCTACTCTTATACTCTCTTCTCTATTCTTATACTCTACTACCAGGGGTATGTCGGGCGTGTTCGCGACTGCGGGTGCGGGCGACGTGCGCGTTTGGTGCGTGGAGACCGCGCAAGAGTTGCTACGCATTTCCGTGCCAAATTTCACGTGCTCCGCCGTGCTCTTCACGGTGGACGGGAAAGCCATTGTTTCAGGTGAAACATTCAATACTTATTTCGACTTTTTGCAAGGGATAAGACACCGTATATTGACAGGAAATCTATACTTACACATAAAATTGAAGTGTCTGTTTTGTAACAAAAACGCAGGTTAAAATTTTTTATCGGTCTGTCTGTTTGTTTCGGGTAATCTCCTAAACGACTGGACTAATTTCGATGGGACTTTCATTGGCAGATAAAGTGACATTGCAATGAGTAACTTTAGTTACTTTAGTTTTATAAAATTAAATTGGGTTCCGCGCAAAAAATAAAAACCCTTGAAAATTTACAAAATCACTGAATTCACGTAGGCGATGCTACGTGCTGCGAATAAATCAATTTCTATAAGCATGGAATTAAATTTGAAATTTATTTCATGACAGTGGTGATATTAATAGTGATTATTGTGTAAATAAAGTTTAAATGAAGTATAACTTTTACCAAGTGGACCGAGTTCTCCGACCGAGCCCAATTCGTTTTCAATTTTTTCACTTTCTATGGCAATATTTTCGATTTTCGAAATTTCCTTGAGGGCGTGCCCCCAAGTGCCCCTACAAAAAGTCACAATGTTAATTGACCACCAGTATTGCCTCCATGATAATCGTGACGTAAGACGAATGTTAGTAGCCGCTCGCAATGGCGGCTTTAGTCGCATATCGCGTTAGCAGCGCTACCAATATTTGATAACAGTATGATGAATTTATGTTGGTGGTTGATATGGCGGCAATAAAAATAGAGGGTATTTTTGAAATGTAATAAATCTATCCGGGATTATTCTCTTAGATGCTTAAGTATATTAAAGATAAACTGCAACCACGTGTATGTATTTTTAAGTCCTTAATAGTAAATAGTTATATCTTATATCTATTTGAAAGTAGACAACTGTATTCTATTCCAGTTCTTTTACATCTATAAAAAGATCATTTAAACAGCCTCTGGCACGTCATTTAACACTTAATATTCTTTCGAATAGTCATTCACTTTTACCTTTTGAAAGGATGTTAATCTTAGCATCTCTTGTAGTAGTTACAGATTTTTCGCCTATCTATACATACATATTTATAAAAGCGAAAGGTCACCAACACGAAAATCTCAAAAACCGCGGGACGTACAAAAAGGTAAAATTTAAAAATAATTCATAGATTTATTATGTATTTATTTAAAACACACTTAAAACCTATCAAACCAGGCTAAGCCTAATGCGACAGACTTAATAGTCTGTAGACTTAAGTATAGTTATAAATTAAAATATATATAGAGACTTTTACAGCATTATTTTTAATAAACATGTAGTTTTTAACAAAAAGGAGTATAGCCAAACGGCTGGACCGTTGGCGCAGTGGGTAGTGACCCTGCCTTCTGCTCCGGGGGTCGTGGGTTCGATACCCACCTTGAGTCTGGGTGTATTATCCATATGTATGTAATTATATATTTCCAAAAAATATATTTGTGTATAACAGGCGGCTGTTACCTATACCATAGGCATTAAGTTGTCTACCTTAGGAACAGACGTCCATGTGTCATATAGGCCTGTATATATTTATTTATTATTATTATTATTTATTATTTTAAAGTCAACAATATCACTGGGGTTCATAAAACAATAATTGCCAAAAATACTAAAGAATGTTATGACCTTTTTGAGGACCAAAACGCAGAGAGATATTAAAATAATCGTCTGGCAAGTCATAGCATTTCCAAACTACTAGACGTAGAGACTTGAAAATTTCCATGTTGATAGTACTAGAAATCGGACAACAACTTTTGAAGTTATTTAACAAAGACGTTTAAAGTGCTACAGATACGGAACCCCTCTACATAAGCGTGTCTTGACACGCTCTTGGCCATTTTATTTAAAGTACAGTACAATATATAAACCCAGTATATATCTGTAGCTTATAGAAAGCGTTCAGTGACGATAACCCAAATTTTTTCCCCGTCTCAAAAAACGCTCAACGCGCCTAAAGTTTTCACTTCACAAAAATAGGCCTAGGAGAGTATCTAAAAGACCAGCTATCGCAACATTTCCCAAGAGATGTCGTCAGAAATAGCCGGATCGTTAATAAAACGATCGAAGCACAACAGATTTACTTTCAAAAACCGAAAATCGTCGAAAGTGCAGTTAATTCGACGAGTGAGAAAGTTAGGTTTTTTAATCTTGTATGATTTATTACTTTTCGTATAAAGTAATTATTGCTTAGTGACAGTGCAACACCGTTTCTTTTTTAAATTTAAATTAAATACATAAATAAAATATTTGTGTATAACAGGCGTCTGTTACCTAAGACACAGGCATTAAGTTGTCTACCTTAGGAACAGACGTGTGTCATAAAGCCCTATGTATTTATTTATTAAAAAAAGAAACATTTTACAAAGAAATCGTATTGAAGGTTAAGTATCAATATAACTTTTTAAATTCATTCCACCGCTGATCTACTGGCACCAAAACATTTTAACTAGCGTCTATCTACTAAGGTATTCATAAAAAATCACACTTTAGCTATTCGAGTGCAACGCTTCGGAAAAAGCTAAAAAAGCTGGCGGGTTCTAAACGAATTAGCGTCAAAAATCCAGCGCACGCCGGCTGGCCAGCGCTGGGGATTCGGCATTTCGGCTCACTGTAAAGATGGAGACACAATAGGAGCTTATTTTAATTATTCCTTTTCATTAATTTAAGAGTATGGTTGTCTGGTAGATATCGCTAGTTAGTGATAAAGCCGCCTGATTTTTTTTTTATATATAACAAGGGGCAAACGAGCAGGCGGTTCACCTAAGTGACTACCGACGCCCATGGACAACCGCAACACCAGATGAATACAATCTTCCGATGTTATTTTCTAGGAATAACGAGATTCTTCAATGTTTATGACAAATTATCTTTTTTACTTATCGACATATCTTAATCAATTATTACGGACTATAACCCATTCGACTTCGACGTCACGCAGATAATGTGAAGAAATAACCGGGGCTCAGAAAAAAGTTTGCAAATCGATGCATTAGCGGCTCTTCACGATGGGTCAACGTACCTTTTTGCCAAGCAATATTGGCCCTACTATAGTTAAGATGAATCCATCATCTTAAATGACGTTAAAATAATACATTCCCAGTGAGTATTTTGAGCTTCCAATAAATTGCTCAAACTCAACCTTCTCTCCAAAATGCGCCTTGCTAAACAACACGTAGCCAATACCAGTTGCACGTTTGCACTGCACTGGTACATTTGTAAGATTTATTATATGTAAAGCACCTCGTCGCGTTTGCCAAGTTTGATAACATCTTATCAGCAATAATTAGTTCTAAAGTAAGATCTCGCATATACAGGTGTAAAAGACGTACTGCAAACTTTGTGATAATGCTACATTTAATGTCGGGAAAACCTGTTCCCGCCATATTAACGGCATCTTGAACTCGGACCTCGGAATCAATATAGAATTGTAGTGTAAGAGTGAGTGACCACAATAATGTAACAATTGTTAACTTGAATTTATACAGATATTGTTTAATACAATTCGATTCCCAACCTCAGTGGGCTACTTTTAATATAATTTTCTTTCTTTCAGACCCATTTTTTTCGCTTTTTCGTCATTTTGTATCTTCTTTTTTTTTCACAAAGTAATCTACATAAGTG
This sequence comes from Charaxes varanes, assembly GCA_024363005.1. NCBI lineage: Eukaryota > Metazoa > Arthropoda > Insecta > Lepidoptera > Nymphalidae > Charaxes > Charaxes varanes. The sequence goes on from JANCMC010018178.1 coordinate 575,106, forward strand.
CTGCCAATATAAAGCTCTATAGATAGTATTTGTTTAAGAATACTATGAACATTTCGGCCTAATGCCTAATATTTCAGCTTCCTATCTAACTAAATAGTGGATGCGACACTAGTCTAGCGGGATCAGAAGTAGGTCTAGGTGAACTAGGTCCTTATAAACTTAACTTCAGTATTTACATCGTGGAGGGTTGTTTTTAATTGTGAGATGTATTTAATATTACGTTCACAAGCTCTTAGCCTAATCCCTCTATTAGGTTTGACTCGTACGCAATTATGTACTCAGAGCAAATTGCTGGAAAATTCTATCTAAAAAAATACCGACAGAGTAGCGACCAAAGCTGTATTTTAAGTACTTTTAAATAATTTATCACTTTTGCTTTCTTTCTTTTCTTTTAAACCTTCCTTGAGCTAAGAAACCCTAAAAAAACAGAATTTAAAACGGTTTAGTAGTTTTTGAGTTTTAGCGACACTAACGAACAACGATTGATTTTTACGTAGATATAATAGGATAGATAGATCTATACAGATAGACATACATACATCCATGTGTACAAACTGCCGCGTTCGTAATATTGGTATGAAGTAAGATTGGTAGTACCAAAATAATTACCTGACTAAGTTTGTTGTGGGCTCTCTCTCGGTGCAGGGCGCGAAGAAAACTCATAAACTTAACTTTTAAATCGTAAATTTTATCACCAATATATTAATTGCTTAAAAATTTATGACGATCACAACCGGTAGGGTGACAGTCTACGTGACTAAAGATATTTTTAACTTTTAACTTAACTGCTGCTTTAAGCTTTAAAATACTGCAGTAGCAGTATGGTATAAGCGATATCTCGTCTAAAAAGCAGGAGCCGTGTTAAACAAAGTTTATGTGTGAAAGGTAACATAAAAATTTATGTGTAATGTTTGGCATACAAAAACGAATTTGGCAAAATATATTTGACATTTAAAGGTTCGACGTCTTCTTGTAAATTACTTAAATTAATTTTAAGGATAAATAATAAATAAACATAAATAAATAGAGATACATATTCATAAGTAATGTTACAAATGCTTTCCATCAAAAGAGAAATTCCTTGCGTGACAGTTCACTTCTATGCCTAATCAGTTCATCTGCGCATTGTTTATCGGTACAAATGTAACCCCAGATAAACTGTTGCATATTATAAATAAGGACTACATATGTGTATTGTATATGTATAGTTATTCTGTATAGTACTTCAACCTTATTCCGAACTTCACCTAAACCACAGGACCGATTTTGATATATGTATATGTTTGAAAAGACGATCGCGTATCGATAAACCATTTTCTCTAAAAACATAAATCCAAATATACTTTTCACTTCCTGCAAACCTTTATGCTATAACAGCTTTTAATATATTCTAAGCCATGTGTTAGCATGAAAGACACGAGAAGATTTAGGGAGATTCTTGTAATGCTGTATATATCTATAAGTAGCATTTGTACCTACTAGTCATAAGCCATATTGTTTTTTCTACTGTTTGTTATTATGTGTACAAATTGCCGTTGGTATATCTCATAAATAAAAAAATATATAACTTTTTGCTTAATAAGAATTATTATATTATTATGAGCCTCAATAGCTCAACGAAAGTCGCGGGTAACAACTGGTATTTTATATTTTTTACCTATAAATAAAATTAAGCACTCTATTCATACACTTAGTCCTTAAATATTAGTTCAATTGGCTTATTATTGGTTCTAGATGATACTACGCACCCAATAAAGAGGAGATTCCAAAGGATGGCTTGGGTGCCTAAAGCAAACCTTGGCATACAGAAAAATGAAAATTTAAAGGAAAATTTGGCATCACCCTAGCTTGTACAAGGCAAGATAAGTAACGGGTACTTGGAAGCCGTGATCTAACACATTTGTAACATGCAGATGTAAACAGAGATAGGATTCAACACTACAGCAATCTCTGCGAGGATGTGAGAGGAAGTGCGGAAACGAGATTACTTTTTCTAGTATAATGACGAGACCAACACAACTTTATGACAATGTTTACAGTACATTATTTATAATACACAATTCCTCGATCACGATCTTACCTATTAAGTGAAGTGATGAAGTCTTTGTGAGCCCGAATCGAATGAAACCTCATTCTAGTTGTTTTAATTTTAAGAAGAGAAAATTTATAAATAATTGTTACTATCATTGAACCATGAAAATTTAAGATTAAAATATTTAAATTATTCAAACAAATCTTTAAATAGCAGATATTGAAAATTACAAATTTTGATATAATATGGTGTCGTTACTCATCTCAGAATATTAGAGCCTTCTTTACGTCCTCTGGGACAACAATCACTAAGGTAAAAAAATCAATTAAGATGTTTAAGATCACGATAGCCTTTGACGCCATGAAAGCCTATTCCAATTTGTAAAAGCGATCTCGTATAAAAAAAAACACATAGAGTTGACCTAGAAACGCCTAAACCTACTAACTATAAACTACTTCTTTGTTAAATTTCATCTTTGTACGTTCCGCGGTTTTCGATATTTCGTGTTAGGTTAAGATGTCCATGGGCGCCGGTAGGCACTTCGGTGCTTGCTGCCTGCTCGTCTGCCCCCTTGTAACATAAAAAAAAAACATAAAGAACCCTGTTTGAAATGGATGTGAATCGTGCATTTTAGGATCTTGCCAACTGTTCAGTCTTTGCTTGTTCATTACAGATAGACAAGTGAATTCAATAAAATTGATTCCACGAGCGCGCTTCCCAAGAGATAAACTCAACGTGAAGTTTCGACACTTTGTTTTGCTGTTTCGAGGAGACAAGAACAATATTTGCTTAAAGAGTTGTCTGAACGAAGTTTAAACTACTGCTGCATACAGAAGTTACTTCACATTGCGCCACAGCTCGTATATTTAAATAACATTGCAACGAACCAGTTACGAAAATGGACTTTATAAAATTATAAAATTTTTGTGTGTCTAATTTACCATAAGCGTGGCACACCGTGCGTAATCACCGCGATAAAATGACTCGAAGTGTCCAGACCGACATGAGGGTAATAGATTGTCTCAGACGGGCAAAAAAAATCATAAAAGATAGTCATTACGTTGTGGAAAGCGTAAACTTTTTTTTAACTTACCCTCATTACCAAAGTATTAGGAATTTTGTTATTATTTGTTATTTATATTGTTATAGTAGCTGCGCAATCTAGGATATGTCAGCTGCTCATGTACAAGTTATAACATAAAAGTCAGTGCAACTTAAAAATCGTAATCATTCTTGAACGATCATTCTTAATCAATCAAATGTGATAATTCGTCACTAGTCGCTTACTGGCTAATTAGGTTGTGTTTGTGACATTTTTCTACCCGCATAGTTTAATTAATTTATTTTTCTCCTCTTCCTCTAAGTATATGACACAAAATAAATAAATCAAAATTATAATGCATTCATATACGAAACAAACGGAATATATACCTATATATGTTAACAATATAAGTGAGGATGATATATATATATATATATATATATATCTTTACATTATAAGTAAGCATGGTTCAGGATAGGAAGTTGGAGATATTTATATCGCAAAGAGGTGACTCTAACGAGACCCATGGTGAAAATAACGACCAAATAGAAGGGCTGAAGGAGGTCCCCTCAATTGGCCCCAGGATATCCACTCCGTATATATCCGGCTGCGGTGTAACAAGTGTTGTCTACCTTGAGACAACTTTGAAAATATTTTTAACGCGCTTTTACTTGCATCGTGCGATTTTACGTAAGACATCTTTTGATGTAATTTTCACTAACTTGTAAAGGTTAGACTACAGTGACTTTACTTCGGACATTTGAAAAGCAGTGTTAGAATGGGTCACCTATCCTCTATACCAACATGACCGACTGGCGTCTGAAGTCATCCCCGGTACGGTACTTTACTAAGGATGAAAATTTTCGTGCCAAGCCCACAGTAGACCCTTTTTCACGCAGATTGCATTAGCATTGATCAAAAGTGGGACACAATTAAGATTTGCCTCCTGTAGCCCTAGCACGTGAATCTTCATTTTAAGTAAAGTCAACTCGTAAACTTCCTTAGGATAAAACCGATCGTGCTAGGCTCACAGATTACCTTAAATTTTCTTTATAATGCTATATCTTTGGAAGTTGATGAATTATATGAATTTATTAATTGTTTGGGCGCTGGTTTATTCAGTAACTTTTTTACAGGAATTCGCTGACGCTGCATTCATTCTTTGTCATATTTCATCGATGGAGTTGCAAAATTAACCAGGCGTTTCAGATTTATAAATAACTGTAAATAGATAACTCGCTGTTGCATAACAAAGGGAAGGAAATGAACAATGATATTTTTGTGAAGCTAAATTACAAAAACAAACATTCAAAGCTGAGGGCGTCTCGTATTTACTCAATAAGCACGATTCGATTACATCGTCGCGAACGAATCCTTTGTCACCGACGCCGTGACGTCTCTAAGCTGTGATTTCATATAAACAAACCCTTCAATTTAAGAAGACAAACGTTAACAATATTGAAATGTCATTTATTTATATTTGTAGGAGGATGTAATTAAATAAAGCACCACCTGTTGGCAATTTTGTCATACCGGAGCCAGACATAGCTCAAAGTGTTTGTACATTTTTGTCCTTGAAGTCCACAAAGTATTAAAAAACTTTGTACAGTTAAACAAAGTCACCGGCCACGCTACATGATCATTCAAATGAAGCTATATCTGGCTCCGGCATTAAAGAAGTCTTCACTTTCGTTTCGCAATACCCACATGTATTTTAAGACGCGAGTGTATACCATAAATGGCCAAATATGAACACTCCGCTCATGTTTCTTTTCTAAATATTATGCAACATAACTCGCGGTACCGGCAGGTCGGATTTACTTGTCATTTCGCCTGCTTCATTGCTAGGCTTAGTGAATATTTTGCTGAAAATATGCAAAAGCTTGCGTAAGGACGAAACCTTCTTTTGAAACAAATATCTTTAATATTTTTTGAAAGTATACGCTTAAGTAATTTTTTTATAAGTTGGTGTTTGTACATCTTCATATTTCTAGTGTTAACCTAGTCTAGTACCAGGGTTTGTTTTTCGTCTTTCGAAACACATAGGAGATCAGATATTTGAAAACCATTGTTGGAATTGATCACCCATCCATTACCAAACCGCGATAAGAGCTACTTAACCTAACGATCGCATCAAATACCGGCCACCGATTAAGCTAAGACCTCCTGAAAAAGTTGAGGTTGAGGTGATTTTTTTTTAAATGGATACCTAGCTGTTAGTTGAGAATACAGACTCTTATTAGTTGTTCTTTGTACATAATTTAAATTATAGTAAATAGAAAAATTAAAGTCGTAAACTAAAAGATCATTTCGATTTTATTTCTATATCGTAAAATATATACATAAAAGATTATTATGTGCCTTACATTCTCTATTACAGTATACTCTATTCAACGTTCTTGCTCATACAGCCGTTACTCTTGAATATTCTCTATTGTAGGAGGAATTTCATATGAATCAGTTAGACTACGAATATGACATAAATGTTAAGGTGTTAGAATATGCGACAAGAGAGACATTTAGAGCCTGAATAGCTCAACGGCATAATGTGTAGACTGAAACGGTTCAAACCCTACCGCCGTTGGAGTATTGTCGCACCCGCTCCTAATATAAGCTTTTAATTTAAGCTTAGTAGGAGGGGAAAAGGGAATATTAGACATACCTAAAAAGTATTCCTAACATTCTCTTTAGTAAAAAAAACGAACTTAGATGATTGTAGGCGTTACTGTTTCTGGAAACAGAGGAAAGTTATAAAATAAGCAACGTTTCGTATAATACGGAAAATAGTGATTTCTAAAAATCGTTCTCTATATATCTAACTTTGTACAATACCAAGTTGTTTCTTTGGACAAAAATATTACAAAGTTTGTTCTCTGTCGGACAATAATTTTATATTTTTGTAAAATTATTACTACAGTTGTCGGCGACGTAATGAATTTATACCGAGACGAAACGGTTGCCCGCGGCTCGGGAATTTTTCATCGAATTCGTTCTTATAAATCAGGGATATTTAAAAAATATACATACAGCTGGAGGGGTAAGTAAATTAGGCATATCTAAAATATTCCTAATACTCTTTTTTAGAGTTCCGTAGTCATACAAGAAACCCTTATAGTTTTGCTTTGTCCGTCCGTATACGGCCGCTAGATGGTCTTCCCTAGTATTTCCAAATTGTTATATGTAGGAACTTGAAATTTTCCATATTAATAAAACATGCTAAAAACTAATTAGGAAAATTATTTTGAGAGAAATTGAACAACAACTTTTGAAGTTATTAAACAAATACTTTTATCGCATTAAAATACGGAATCCTTTTATATAAGCGTGCCTTGACATACTCTTGGACAGTTTGTTAAAAAAAACAGCTTAACTACTGACTAGATTATTAACTATACGATGACTGTTGAGATTAGTATCTCTCCACAAGCAAAAACAACTTTAACATAAATGTTTATTTCACTTGTTGCCACTTTGAAGTTGATCACAAGACTGTCTCGACTAGTTCAAAATGACGCGAATGAAGGGGATAAAAGAAGGGATAAGTGACGTATGGAAAGCATTATGATAACGATACAGTAGACAACAGTAGCTATTTTCATTAAGTAGTTTCATTGACATTGAATTGTCTGCTTCTGGTGTGCAAATTTTTATCATATGCTTTCAATTATAGCCTTGCTAGCAGACCCCGAAAGACGTCCTGCTCGAACGTTGGGTTACTACATTCCCGCTCCATAATGGTTTACTATTTTGGCGTTAATGGCTCAAACATAAAAGATAGATATAGTCTGTTATGGACTTTTTTGTAGAGTTATTTAAAATAAACATTTCTTTCATACTCCATGTACGTGTAAATCTAACAGTTTTTGCAGCGCACGTTAGAATAGCTCGCAGATTGCAATATTTTCTACTTACTTAACATTTGTCGTTATATTTTGGACAATTCACACAGTATCTTCATAATTTATAACCTATATGTCATTCTGATGTGTAAACTATATTAATGTAAAATTTTATTAAAATCGATTCAGTAGTTTTTCCGTGAAAGAGCGACAAACATACATTCATGTGTATACACTTTCGCGTTTATAATATTAGTAAGACTAGTACGGACTAATTTCGGACGAGGAAGAGATGGCAAGTAGATTTGGATACCTATGCGGGGAAGTTATGGATGAGATTGGCCCAGGAAGGTGGATCAAGAAGGGGAGGCCTTCGCCCAGCTGTGGGACACAACAGGCTAATAAAAAAAACATTCGGCCAGCACGTGTCCCGTTTTAAACAAAATGTTTTTATTTAGCTAATTAAATAAAATTTGCTAATAGCAGACGAGCGAAAATTCGGTCTGCTGGGTTCGCTAGTAACGCATAATTTTTTTCCACCTCATCACTATTCATTGATGGTTAATTACACAGATTAATAACCCATAAAAGCAATTCAATGAAAAAGCCATGTAGATTTGCGTAGTTTGTTGTATACATAGAACATACAAGGAACATCAAAATTTCAAGTCGTACATTTCAAATTATTACATAATAATCAAATATGACTCTGATCAGTGCTATTTATAAGAGATTGAAGTCTACAGAATCGGTGAGAAAGCCGTACGCATCACCGCCTCCAGAAGTAGATGAATCGGAACCACTTTGGTTGGTCGGCGTGTATCTTCATTGATCCAGATCTACAAATTTTATATAAATAAATAAATACAAAAGAATTTGTCAGATTAAAACACTTTGTTGTTCGACTGTCTGAATAATAATTTATTGGTTAAAATTGCCAAATTTGTAAGATGTCATAGGGTGCATTTATTCTTACATGAAACACATACAGAGGCACGATTTATTTACAAGTAATGTCAAGAATAATCTTTAGTAATCAACATTTAAAGTCCAGACATCTTCTTTATCCAAATTGAAATGAATATTAGTATTTTATACTTAAAAAGATTGGTTTAAAAGAAAAGAAAGAAAAGACAAGTGGAAAGATTATTCCAAAATACTAAAAAAAATACAGATTTGGAGGCTACTTTAGAATACTTCAAATAGATGACGTTTGTACTATATTTTGACTGACATGCCATGTAAAATTAACCCTCATTCGCACGAGCGTTTTTTTACCGAGCGTTAAAAAAACATATATAGTTCATATGTTCTCTTTGAACGGTTTTTTAACGCCCGGTAAAAAAGCGTCCAAATAGGACATACGAAGTCCCAAGTTTGCGTTCACACGACAGCAACTTTCAGAATTTTGCTTTACTTGAACAAGAACTTGTATAATCAAACTGTATACCAATTACCATTACATAGACTTCGTCATCCCTCTGCAATCTAAGCGGACCCTGGTACTTAACCGGGATAACGCTAAGAAGTAGAGAGAGCTATACCGGTCTAGAACCAGAGTCTGCTTAGATTTAAGAGTATGCGAATGTGGTGCGAGATAAGATGATCGACTGCCGTCTGACGTCATCTATATCCCCGGAATCCCCGGAATCCCCGGAATCTCCGTAACGAATCTAATTGTAACGATTAATTTCACTTAGTGACATTAATCGGGACCGTCTATTTTACGCGCCTTCCGAAACACGAAAGAGATATTTGAAAACCAGTGTTAGAATTGGTCACCAATTTATAACTCGGCCGCGGTAAGAGCTACCGAATTATTAATATTTCCTTTAAAATAAATTTGTCTGTCGTCTCATGGCGCTGTGTACACAGATATAAAGCTAAGGTTAACCCTTCGCTTGTCGAAATTCACTTGTGAGTGGATATTCATTAATTAAGCAAAGTTAATTAGACGCTGTGAGTGCCACCATAACACTTGCGTTAAAAACTCACTGCGTTCGGTGCAATGATCTACTATTTCAGCATCTCTAAACATTGAACAAACTTCATTTAGATATAATTAAATTCATGATCAGATATAACGACATGCGTTACTACGTCCGATCGGTTATAACGACTAAGTCCCGGATGAATCTCCACTTAAATACACATGTAAACGACATCGCGTAAAGCAACATATCGGTTAAAGCGGCGAACTACTATCGCAATATTCGGTTATAAAGACCAAGTAACATATTGTTCACATTTTTCATCCTTGTAATCGTAATTATATGGGCATTATAAAATTGTAAAGTAAAATTAGTCAGTAAGGAGATATTATTTTTGTTAGCAAGAATCAGCAATAATCCGAAGCAAGTCTGAGTAAATTAATATCCTTGAGGATCTTAAGGCGTATACTGAGAAGAGCCGAGAATAGAACTCGTGGAGGAAACTCATATTATAGCCCGTTTAAAAGGCTTAAACCCGAGAAACTTATAGATTAATCGGTTCCAAGCAGTAATCGGTTTCCAAACCTAGTACTAAGTATATACACACTAGTGCCACGCTCTAGGCTAGGCTATAAGCTTTCTTTCTATACATAAAGGGCTTCTGGAGGAATAGACAGCAGCACTTACTTATACGAAAAAAATATTTGAAAGACATAACATTGGCCAAAAAACAAAGGAAAACCTGTATTGCTTTTTTCGAATGAAATAAGTTACAATATCTTGCCCAAAATTGACACAAATATTACAGTTTCCCGATAACGCATCGCACAAAAAATTATACATGAATAAATAGGACTGTATGACCCATGGACGTTTGTCCTAAGGTAGACAACTTAATGTCTGTGTTATAGGAAACAGACGCCATTTTTTTTAATTGAAATATAAATACATACATAAAATTCCGAAATTCCATCAAAATCGGCGCAACGTTTTTGAATGTAAAGGAAACATGCAAACATACAATTACACGTATATATTATCGGAGTACATATGCAACTTTAGGAATATTTCAGTCAAGTACAAAAATCTTACAATAAATACATACTCCGTGTACGCATTATCTATATTGGTCTAGCCTTTAAAAAAGAGTTGAAGGCTAGAAATTATAAAGATATTGCGTGAATTGTCCTAAATATAATGATAAATTTCAAGTGAGTATCAGAAAATTCTGCCATCTGCGAGCTATTCTGGCGTGCGCTGCAAAAACCGTTAAGAGTTACACGTATATAGTGTATGGAGGAAATGTTTATCTTAAATAGTTATAAAAGCCCGCAATAGCAAATATCTTTCATGTTTAAACCATTAACGTCAAAATAGTGAACCATTATGGAAAGGGAAAGAAAAACGTTAATAGATTGTAGTAAATAGTAAGTAACTCAACGTTCGGGCAGGACGGATTCTGCTGGGTCCTCAAGTATGCTATACTTTCGTATCGACGACGCTAAGAAAGTTCACGCTTTTTTTTTTTATATAACAAGGAGCAAACGAGCAGGCGGTACTCTTTAGTGACTACCGACGCCCGTGGACAACTTTAACACCAGGGGGATCACAGACGCGTTGCCGGCCTTTGAGAAATCAGTATGCTCTTTTCTTGAAGGTTCCTAAGTCGTATCCGTTCGGAAATACAGACGCTGGTAATTGATTCCACAGAGGAGTTTTATTAGAGACTACATTGGTGTAATGTTCAAGATGAAATATACTTCTCATCAGAAAAATGTGCATGTGGAGGAATATATGTCAAAAAAACGGAAGTGTTTCGATTTTTCTGATCAGAAGTATATTTTCATATACATATCTTGTTAATTGACACTTATTATATCCTATTACTTTGACAATAGATATTATCACAGTTTCATCGGTCACTTTTGATGTAAACTTTCAACAAAATATAATCAAAAAATTCATTATAATCTATATCTATACTAAATAAAGCTAAAGAGTTTGTTTGCTTGTACGCGGATATCTCGGAAACTACTGGTCCGATTTGAAAAATTCTTTCAGTATATAACCCATTTATCGAAGAATGCTATAGGCTATATATCATTGTGCTAAAGCATGAGAAACTAAACTACTTTGCTTTAATCCGCGAATGAATACGAGGGAAGATAGTTGTAATGCTGCAACCCGAAAGCTACACTACCGAATCCGCCACCAAAGGACAGCACTACACTGACTTTCCGATGTGCCTCAACGCACGTTTCGCTTCGACACCGAAGTCATTTGCGAGCTATTCCGGTGGGCGCTGCAAAAGAGCCGTTTGTGTTACGCGTACATATAGTGTATGAAGGAAATGTTTTCCTCAAATAGTTCTACACAAAAGCCCGCGACAGCATATATCTATCTTTCATGCTTAAGCCATTAACGACAAAATAGTTAATAATTATGGATAGTTAACAATTATTGAACGGGAATGGGAAAGGAAACGGGGACAGGTACAATATTATAGGATAACAGAATGTAGTAAATAGTAAGTAACCCAACGTTGGGGTTCGGACAGGAGAGCGGCTGCCGGGTCCGCTAATTATTATTATAAAATAGGATTTGTGAATTGATGATATTGAGTTTGTTAATCAATCTGCATATAAATCGATAGAACAAGATCGCGCAAAGATTTCAAGCGTCCCATTTATTATCTGGACACAATTATGGTTAAAGAATTTATTTTCTCAAAGAATTTGTTACAAATTTCACTTACAGAGAAAACAAAATTATAACTTACAATATTTTGTACGACAGTCAGACATAGGTATATAATTTTAAAGTCTACCCACTGACACCCTTATTAATAGGAATTCCCTTGCGTAAATAACCATCGGGGCGATTCAATCATTTTCCTAGAAAGAAAAAGGTTTACAGTGTATAGATTGTTGAAAATTTATTTCATCATTCAGGAACAAATGTAACTTAAAATAATGATAACAATGACATCTGAAAAGGTTAAAACTATACGTGCCAGTTGTACGCTACGCCGTAGCAGTTGTAACTACGCCGACCTCCAGAAACTTAGAACTAAATGTTTCAGCTAAACAAGATTTGTTACTAAAAGTTATACATAAAAAAATATGAGACTTATAAATTTAATTCTTAGAAACTAATAAACTAACTAACTTAAATCTAAGAAATTAGTTGGAAATTAATGTCAAACATGTTAATTTTAATATATTTTATATTCTCCCATTTTTTATGTTCCGCTAATTCTGCGGGTGGCAGGCGGGTCACTTAAGTGACTACCGACGCCTATTGTCAACTGCAACATCAGAGGGGCCCGCATATGCGTTGCTGGCCTTTGAGAAAGAAGTATGCTTTTTTTCTTGAATGTTCCTAAGCCGTATACGTTCTTATGTACGTATATTATAACCAAACCAACGTTTGGATTCATTACATTTTGTTTGTTTTTGTTGTATCAAAAAAAAAAAACAGGAATTTTGTAGTTAGCTTGTTTTACTATTCGGAAGGTGCTATACATCAAAGTGAACGGTTTAAGGTGGGTTTAGACCAGGTGAACATAAAACTAGAACACTCTATCTTGATCTTTTAATGTAAACAAAAGCTCGTTCGTAAAATATCAACGAGCTAAAAACTAAAATAAGAATTATAATCGTTGTGAATGTAGACAGAACAATAAAATAATGTTCTACGCATATTTAAACTCAAAGAGTTTTGTTGCGGACAGATGATACGGGAAGAGTGGCATAGCGATGTCTTTGACTGCGGACGTCGACGACACAACTAAGTAGGGCTGGCACTAGTGTACATAGTCAGCGAGATAGCTAACTCGTGCTGGAGTGAGATGAAGATTGTGCTATCTCGCTCACGTAAACACGGATCGTTTACTGATTTACGGCGTACACTAGTGTCGGCCTCTGTTTAATACTTAAGGTTGTGCCTAATTGGCGGCACGTTATCATACGACGCTACCTGATTCAAATCGTTAAATTATGCTTGTAAATACAGTCCGTGAAGATAAGAAAAGGTCGGTGTTTTATTACCCCGTCAATATAACCCTATTACGGCACCGATCCCCAACAAGTTTATTAGAGTAGGAGCAGATTAAACATTCGCTCATTCGAAATAAATCCACCTTAACACAATCACGTCTAGTGCTAATATTTTTCTCCATACTCTAATATTAGGGGCTATCTGAATTTAATAGACTAATAATTTTAATTAATAACCGTACTACGTCTATTTAGCGCAAATTTTCAGTTCCAGGTTCTCTAAAACCCAGGAAGGTTGCAGTAGCTAAGTCAACATTTATGGTTTCACTTCTGACATTGACCAGACAAACTACGCCAGCGTTTTTGGCTGACGTGTGGTTACGGATGAAAGGACAAAAACCGAAGTAAGTCAATATTCTGTAAATTTTGCCTTTATACTCATATATTTGCGCTCACGTTGTGGCATTAAATATGCTTATTTAGTCTAGGAAAATTAAGGGACATCACCGGCTATGTATCCAAACAATTTTTATGAAAATTTAGGGGAGGTAATTCTCTTGGTGACGGTTTGGCGACGTCGCCAAATTAAAAGCGTAGCCACGACTACTACTGGCTAGTCCATCGGCAATAGCAAGTATCCATGGCTACGTAGCTGGCGACGTCGCCACGGCGTCTCGATGAGTATGTATTCTTTAATAATGCTAACTTTCTATCTGAATATTTCAGACATATGAAAATGCAACAACGGGCAGTCCTCCTAAGGGATGTGCTAAGAAACTTCACGTCAACCTCGTGGCTGATCAAGTCAGATAAATCCCAGCAGCTGATTGCTTCCATGAGTGAAAAAGAGAAGTTTCTGTTCCCCTGTGACCCCAAAACCATCGTATGGAAAGACTATATGGGAACATTCCATAGTGGTGTTCAGAAATATTTGTTAAACTCTAAAAAATAATTAGTAAATGTAGTTATGGATAAGTTTTGATAACCTCACCTTTATTTATTTGAATTAACTTAAGGTGAAAACTGCACATAAAGACATTAAAAATAAATTCTCTCTAGACGACAATCATCAAATATCAGGTTCTCGAGTATCGCGAATGTCTGTAAGTCTACCCTTACAAAAAGCACATATTATTACTATATATAGCTATCATTGTCATTATCATTGCGTATGGCATCAAAATCTCAAGTCCAGATCCCTCAACCATACCACTACGAAGAAGAGTGAAAAAGAAGAAGGAGGATGATGGAGAAGAAGAAGCCGGAGTGGGTACTCTTTCACGACATGCGACAGGGTTTGATCTGGTGTCCCGCAGTCACATTGTCGTGAATCTGTAAGTCATATCATTAAAACAGGGCATCTCCTTTGTGGGATCAAGTACAAATTCCGTATTACAGCTTCTAAAGTAACATTTAAATTGATCTGGTGTTTGATGCTCTCGTCGGTCCGGATTGGTGATCGGGAAATGAGGCGGTGGAGTTTGCGCTAGTACGGGAAGCCATAGGAGTGGAGTTGATTTTATTACTCCCGTTATGAGGCGCATGGCGCGTATAATTGAATCTCGATTTTACCTGTATGAGCACTACGATACCAAACCGGGGAATAGACCAATGCCACATTATATATAGCTATATTTAATATAGACTAGCAAATAGACGTTGTCCTGCTTTGGTCCGTTGGCTAGTACCCAGTTAACTAATCTTCTTTATTTCTTTGGCATAACACGTTACATTGGCCGTATGGTTTTTGAAATAATAATGGCATGCCAGTCGAAAGGCCTAGTACGGACGTTATCTATTTGAAGTATTCCGAACTAGTGTCCTTAACGACCAAACATGCATTTTTGGTACTTTTAAATAATCTTTCGACTTTCCTACATATTTTTTTCTTTTTAAACCTTCCCAAAATTAAGGGGAAAAACAAACAAAGCTGTAAATAGTTCAGATATTTCTGTACTTTTTTGAGTTTTAGCGAGACTAACGAACAACCATCGATTTTTATAGACTTGATTCTTAAATTAATAATAATATATTTGTTTATTATTAATCTACTATTAGAAAAAGACTTTCCATTTTGAGTATGGATGATGGACGCAGTTATAAATTGTCACCTTTATTTACAGAAAGCTTAAGAAGTGATTATACTTTTTTTAAATCCCACAAAAATGTAAGGCGAAGGTCCATTTTTTCGACTATATTGGAGAATTATTAATTATTAAGATATTTCTAGTGCATTTTTCCTTTTAATCTATAATACCTTTGATTATATGTATGCTAATTCCATAATGAAATTGGTATTATACATAAATCTTACCAATTTCTGTATACAAACAAAATATTTGCATATTATTTACACTATTTTGAATCAACTTTTAATACACATTACAAAACGAATGTTATTTTATTTTGGTCAACTTCTTCCGTCACGAGATTAAAGATGGCGTCCACATGGGTTGGATTATCGTTGATTAAAAGCATAACACGATAAAGAATTGCTTCCAGTGGGCCTTGCTAGGCCGGAGTCTACGAGTCCTTCCTTCCGAGTGTGAACTTCACGCGTAAGTGCAAAAAAATTGTATATAATTATTATTTGAGAAATTATTCGCTTCAACGGCTAGATTAAATGCAAAATTGTACATTTTTATCTGATGAACACATTGACTCTGTAATTAGAGCTGCATCTAAAGCATTAGGCTTTATTTTCAGGGTTACTAAAGACCTTCAAAAGGTAAAAACGTTAAAAACTTTATACTGCTCATTTGTACGTAGTCATTTGGAATACGCATGTCAAATTTGGACTTCAAGGTACAATACACATTAATCGTTTTTGTACTCTAAAAGAGGATGGTGAAATTACTGAACTTTAATTCTCATGACTTAGTTCTAATTATGTTGCTAACTGTAAGAAATACCACATGTTACATCTTTAGTCAACACGAAATTACAGAATAGTATTCTTGAAAAAATTGTATCTTCACTAATTTATTTCCCAGGCAAATTCATGCAACATAGCACATTCAACTTAGCAGTTGCTTGAAAAAGTTAAATTATCTATACTATACAAATCTAAGCGGTATGAGGTGCCATTCGCTATTTAAAATAAGTTTAGTTGCAACTAATAGCTGTCAAAACTCTTAATACGGGCGTGTAGAAATTACAACCATATATCTTCAAAATTTAAAATTGATATATTCAATGACAGCGTACCAAGATTAAGAGGCAAGTTAAGCAATGTGTTTTTTAGTGACTCAATATCCAGGTTATGATTTTTTTTTCTCTCTTAAAATTATATGAATTTAGGTACACATACAAGGTTTAAGTTGCTTTTATATAAAAAGACATATTAATGGAATGATTTGTTATTATAGGTAATGTATCTACTATATGCACTAACCGATTATCTTCCCAATCAAATAAAATAAAAAAATTATCGTCGCCCTGACGTCGCGTTAGCGTCTCACCTGGCGGTGCATTTGCGTCGCACGATGTGCCTCAACGCACGTTTCGCTTCGACACCGAAGCATCATCAGGAGATAGCCTCTACAAAGGTTATTCGTAAAGACTTTACGAATAACCTTTGTAGAGTTTATCTCCTGATGATGCTTCGTTATAATTTGTTACAAGACGCGGAGACAGTACGAATACGAGCGGAAAGATATTGACAAGTGTGTATATATTAGTGGAAATAAAGTAGACACAGACACCAATATTCTATAATGTTTTATACAGACGACATAAACATTGCGTCTACACTCCCAGCACTTTTCTCAACAAGTTGTTTTATCAAAACAACAGCTTCATTTACAGTATGGAGTTCGGTTCTACTAAAAACCTTCCGGACTAAAGCTATTAGACCTTCTAAAGATTTTAGAATTCGAATTTTTTAAAATATTTTCATTAAGAATATTAGGAATACTTAGGTATGTCTAATATTCCCTTTCCTCCTACTAAGCTTAAATGAAAAGCTTGTATTAAGAGTGGGTGCGACAATACCCCAACGGCGGTGGGGTTTGCGGAATTCAGTTCAAACCTTATACCGTTGAGCGCTTGTCCATATTAGAAAAATATTAATTTATGAAGTTCCGTTATTCACCTAGTAATGGTGCAGATATTAATAATTAAATGCTAGAATTCTTAATTTTAGATATAATAATAAGGTATAGATTTTATTGTTTTTTTGATGATTTTCTACTTTCTAGTTCTTTAGGATTTTTAATAATTTTCTTCCAACTCAGTAATTTGAGGTATGTTTCACATTTAATATCAACAAAAATTACTGTGGAGTTTCTATTTTGTCGAATAAATTTTATTTCGTCGCTACAAACAGACACTCCTATTTTATTTATGTGTATAGAGTATAAATTAAAAGAGACTTTGAAACTTCCTCTTCTTCTAGCTACAAATATTGTAAATTTTGGATTTAAACTTTAATAAAGACAATTTTTTTAAAATAGGGCCTTATTAATGACCTGGTATATAAAATCATATACATAATATATTATAACATAAGTTTATTAAATCTGAAGAACCAAATGTGTCGCTTTATCATATAAGTAAAAATTTA
Organism: Charaxes varanes; assembly: GCA_024363005.1. Classification (NCBI taxonomy): domain Eukaryota; kingdom Metazoa; phylum Arthropoda; class Insecta; order Lepidoptera; family Nymphalidae; genus Charaxes; species Charaxes varanes. The sequence continues at coordinate 592,512 of JANCMC010018178.1, forward strand.
TATAAACCGATACAACCGGTAACGTTATAAACATACAATAATTCATTCTTGGATAAAAGGTATTCTTTGTCCTTACCTATATTTTTGTTTTAATGTGCATGCTAAATTTAATGAAGATGTGTTAAGAAGTTAAGATACTTTGTAGCAGTTTTTACCGTTTCACTACGAAACGAGAGGGACTCTATTTCGAATGGCATTAAGTGACATTCCAACTTCCAGGGCCTGCTATGAAGAGTGATGGGCCACTTAATGTGCAAATATAAGGGGCTGGCCATAACAAGAATGAACCTCTTCGGCGTGGACTATCCAAGGTCAGAAGACTACGGTTCCTTCAGATTGCAGGCATTTCTGGAACTCCTTGTCTGGATTTTCGAAAACTTGTAGCTGAGAGAATAAAGGGAAGAGGCGATTGCAAAAGCCTTAATAGAGTAGAAGCGCATCCACCTTGTGGGTCGCAATCATTCCATTACATTAAGAAGTCAACATGAAAAAGCGTAACAGACAAATTCACATCCACAGTTACATAATTATTTAAGAAAGTATTACAAAAGCAACCCGTAATTGTAGTGGCAATTCCCCGCTAAGAGCAGCGCTGGCATCAAAGGGGGGGGGGGGGGGGGGGGGGGGGGGGGGGGGGGGGGTCCTCTCCACTTCGGTCAAGTTATCCCCCTATTGGAATGCGAATACATTTTCTACAGAAATGAATTATACGTATTGCCATGATTTTCTACAAAGCTTAGTATTTTTTGTAAAGACTTTGTGAAGTTACCCTCATGTTGATATTGTTATCCTGGACGACTCTAACATTATATTTATTTCTGTATCGTGTATTTAAAAGTTCACCAGAATCATTTGAGTAGTTTGCTAAATCTTGAAAGCAGATGATAACTCGCAGTCACAGCATTAGGTATAACATTGGATTCGTACAATACATTCAATAGCTTTTGGTACAGTTGCACCCTTTTTCTCAGAGCGTCCACCAACTCGGATACAATAGAACGCAAGTATAGATAGTTTAAATCGTAAATATAACCTATAATGTTTATCCGCAGGTTATACGTTAATAGTGAAAACTAAAGCGGGACCAGACCGGGACGCCAACGTTGCATTGATTAACCAGTACGTGCTTGAAACATTCAAGGACGCCAAACTTATGTGAGTATATTAGGTTGATATTTTATATTTGACAGGCAATTATTGCTATTTAAATGATCAGGTTTTGTCTGCACATTTCTGCACTTTGACACTGCCTCTACTGCCCCTCTGAGTTGAATTTTGGTATAACTATTCAAAGTATCAAACGTTTTGTGCAATTTTTAACCGACTTAAAAAAAGGAGGAGGTTCTCAATTATTAGTTTATTTTTATTTTTTTGTATGTTTCCTACTCAATTACTCCGCCATTTATGATCAGATTTTAATGATCCTTTTTTAGTTGTATGGCGCGAACTTCAGAGGTGGTCCTATATAAATTTTATCAAAATCGGTAAAATAACTTTTGAAAAATCAACGAAATTCTAAAAATTTATATACATATACATCGATGATGTTTTTTTTGTCCCAAAACCTCATCTGTGAAAGCAGTGCGTTCAGTTGGCTTACCTCCTATCCTATACAGACATAATACATATATCTACTTTCCAATAAATGTTTTAAAATAAAGTATGTTTAAATAAAACGAAAACCGCATTCAAAGTAGATCTAGGAATAAAAAGTAAAAAATAATTGACCTTGCAGAAGATCGCATGAGATTTAAAAATCTTGCTTTGCAACTTAATCCCGAAAAGCCTTCCACCTTGGTGTGCCTTTCCCACATCCCTCTTGATGTAAATGTTCATGATATTTTATAATTATTTACAGCACACAAACGATTTCAATAAACTCATTTTATAGCAAAGAGGAGAATACATGCATACAGATTCGTCACTCCAGATCTATCCACTTTTTAATAACTAGCAACCCGCCCCGACATCGAACAGGAGCGATTTAGAAATGCATGCATACATAAAAATTATAAACCTTCCTCTTGAATCGGTCTGTTAATTGATGAAAACCGCATTAAAATCCGTTGCATAGTTTTAAATATCTTAACGAAAAGTACGGAAAACGACTTCTTTTATAGTGTAATCCCCCCTATAACACTTTCGATTTATTCCGCGTTATAGGACGTTGTAGGAGAATTCTCGTACAACGCTCTTGTTTGACCACGACCGCGCATAATATAATAGTATATATGTTATAACATTGTATATTATAGAATAATATTAATGCGTTATATGAGTCTTGTGGCAACGAGTACAGCGGAAGGAAATATAACAAGAGATCGTAAATCTCTCGCGTGAATCCTACGACACTCGACGACGTACACAGTTTCGGATATATTTCATTGTTGTTTTAACAGCTCGGGTTATATTTCATTTCCGCACACGTTAAGAGTAGGAAAATCTTCAACAAACTAACGGTGTGATATTACTCAAAGGAATATAAGGATGCAAGCGTGTTTCGGAAGGCACGTATAAAAGTGTCACCGAGTGATATTAGGGATTATCAATCCAGGGATGATGTCAGACAATTAGAGCGGACCTAGTAACCGACCAGGATAAGGCTAGATGGAATGAGGCACGTTAAGTTTGGTAAAAACTTCAACAAACTCACGGTGCGATATTACTCAAAGGAATAAAATCATGCAAGCGTGTTACGGAATGCACGTATAACAGTTGGTCCGGATTAATGTTACCGAGTGATATAAGTCGTGAGATTGTACAAATTGTAGAGTAACTCATAGAATCAGGCATTACTTTGCGGAAATCCATGACATGCATGAAAAACTGAACTACTTTGCTTTAATCGGCAAGCAAAACTATATCGTGATTATCCTTAGAAATTTAAGGAAGGTCATTTATATGGATAAGGAACAGGAATATAATCAGGATAGTGCCATAAATATCTATGTATATATATAGGAATAAATCCCTATTTCACTTGGCCACGATATCACGCATGAACGAACGGACCGATTTCGCTAATTCTTTTTTTGTTGCGTTTGTTATTGTCAGGTAAAGGTGCTTATGAAAGAAAAAAATACGGAAACTCCGCGGAAAATTGAAGAATACTCAAATACCGTGTTAAATTATAATGTGACCTTAAGGGTTTTGACATAATAATAAAGGAACGCTAGCTGCAAATAATATCCGCGTCAAAGATTTAAAAAATTAAATCTAGCTTTAAACAGAGGCTTCGGTCAAAGTGATGTATATAAATGAAAACGAATTTCAAAATGTCCGAAAACCCCATCAAATTGGATATTTCTGTTTTATCGTGTTAGTATAATTAAAAAAAATTATCTAACTGCCTGTGTTGTTACGAGTAATTATCGAAAATATTGGGAAAGGGAACAGGAACGGGTACAGATAAATAGATAAGAGTAAAAGAAGGGGTGGAGTAAAAGGATATAAAAGCAGATGGATAGGAGAAAAAGGATGCGGATACTACTGTCCCGGACGGTATAGGTATGGTGACAATAGCAGCCAGGGTAGTCCGGGATTGCGTACCCGTAGTAGATCTAACCAGTTATCGGACAGACAAAAATGAAGATCCACCCCTGGACATTGTTCAAATTGCTAGTCATCAAACTTATAACAAGAGACCTATGGATCACCAGAACTTAGGAATATGGCCTTCCCGCTTTAAAAAAAATTGCACTGTTATCCCCCTATAACATGGTAATCTTAACACTTATCAATATTTTTTTAAATTAGCCCATAATGTCCCACTGCTGGGCGAAGGCCTCCCCACTCTTAGACCACTCTCCTCTATCCAGAGCTAAACTAATCCACTCCTTTACCGCAAAGGCGTCCAAGTCGTTAATTCGCCAATTATACATATTATATATTATTTTTTTTTTTTTTTTTTATGTAACAAGGGGCAAACGAGCAGGCGGTACTCTCAAGTGACTACCGACGCCCATGGACCAAAATACGACTCTTAAAAAGATATTTTTTTTATAATCAAAAAGAAAAAATAATAACGTTTTGTATTTTTCCACTATTGTAAAAGCGGAAGGTTCCACATGTAAATTTCTCTAGTTTATACAGTAAATAATGTAGATAACGTAATGTAAAAAGCCAGGCTTAGATAGCTTACTTAGGTGACGTTAGGTTTTACCTACTTACCCAGGAGTCCTAAAATTTAAAAAACAAATATTTTTTGGTGTTAAAAAAAATACCTAAACTTTACATAATTGTATGTCGACTTGGGACTTGTAACTAATTTTTTTCACTAATTCTCACTATTAAAGTTCACACACAAACTTCTAACGTTTAAAGCTAAAACGTATACTTTCGCCTATAAAAAATACGGTTGTAATTTTCTTTGCATTTTTAAGAAGTTTAAACGCGTAAGTTTAGTTTGACCGTTGCCGTTTAGAAATTTGACCATGTATGTTTACCATTTACATACAGAATAAAAGGCACTTTTTATTGAAATATGTTTGTTTATGTATGGATTTTGGTGTTAAACTGCTTTGTCAAGCCGTTCTTCTTCTTCTTCTTCCTAGCGTTATCCCGGTCTAGTCCCAGGATCCGCTTAGATTGCAGAGTACCTTCTGTATTTTAAATCTCTCATATCTTCTAAGATATTACTGTTAATTATATGCTGTAAAGGGCAACTTTGACTGCATAAAATATGCAAAGGATCTAGCGGATTAAAGGATTAAAAGGATACGGATTAATACGGTATTCTTTAAAATAGCTTCGTAAATAGTTCATTATTCATTTGTAATATGTAAAAGATAAAAGTGCCATTGCTGACTTTCTTATAGATCTTTTTAAGATCTACAATTCCTTAGTACATTATTTTGATCTATCTCGTAAGGTTTAGCCAGCGCACGCAGTGTAAGCGCGCAACAAAAAATATAAACATACATATACAAGACTATATGACACACGGACGTCTTTTCCTAAGGTAGACTTAATGCCTGTGTTATAAGTAACAGCCGCCTGTTTTACACAAATATAATTTTTTTTTCAGAAATATATAAATACATACATATGGATAATACACCCAGACTCGAGGTGGGAGTCTAACCCACGACCGAAGTAGCGACCAAATCTGCATTTGTTAGTATTTTAAAGTGATCCTCCGACTTTTTCTTTCTTTCTTTTCTTTTAAACCCTCCCCGAGAGAAGAGGAATGAAACAAAAGAAACAGAATTTAAAACGATTAAGCTGTTTTCGAGTTTTAGCGGGGCTAACGAATAACGATTTCAATTTATATGGAGATAGATAGATAAAGAGAATACGGGTAAACAAACATTATTATTTGTCACTACCATTGTCCATAGACAACTGCGCTATCGGATGGTCCCCGATGCTTTGCTGACCGCGAAATTAGTATACTCTACCTAACATTCAAGCCCTCTAGGTTGTATCCCTTCAAGAATATCATACTCATTCCTCAAAGGCCGGCAAAGCATTTACGAGTCTTGTAGTGGTGCAGTTGGTCATAGGCGTTGGTAGCCAATTAGGTTAACCGCGGCCTGTGTTGTTAAAAAAAAATGAATCGGAATTACAGGACGTGTTAAGCAGTTCCTCAAAGATGTTGTACGAGGCAGGAAAATCCTAGAAAATCTGATCAGATGTGAAAATGAATAAGAAGACACGCTAAGCGCATTTGTCCCGCTTTTATCAGGGGCAAACAGCTTTTAGTTTATACATTGGAAAACTTTTACGTTGTTTTCATAGAAAGCTACTTTGTGAGCTTTAAAGTTTACATCTGATTCAAAAGTTACAGTTAGGAAAAATTATGTTACGTTATTATATATTTAGTACTATTCTATATATTATATACTTCAAATTTAGAGCTGGAAGCTCCTTCCATTCTGCCTTGGCGTTTAAATTAAATAAAATTAAAAGGCGATTTATTCAAATATACTTTTACAAGCTCTATTGAATCATCCAATATTTTTAAAGCTACCACTGATCCGGTGCTAGTTTCAGTAGGACTTATTATTCTTTTTTCTCATCCAACTAGATATATACATCAAAAAACCCACGGAAGTTCGCTATCAAACCTAGTGCCTTTCGACTCTCAATGTATCTTTCTACACTAGAACTATAGAGTCACTGGAGTTTTCTTCATCGTTTCCCAAACAAATTACTTCAATTTAGAAAATAAAATGTCTCTTGAACTCTCTCTGCGATTTATAAAATTCCGTCGTCAGTCTGACGAGACTGCTTCGACTTTGTAATATAAGGTAAGAATTAAGCCTTTAACCAGAAATTTCAGGCTCCCACTCATTGTACCTTAACATAAACAAAAGGTAGAAATTTCTAGACCAAAATAAATATTATTGCCCTTGGGCTTGAAAACCAACTGTAACTGTTCTATTTTGAACCACACAATTTGAATTGCATAGCCTTAATTACTGTCTCTTATGTAGTTCACTTGAGAACTGTATTTAATATCCAATGTTGACAGAAATATAATTAAACAAGATGTTTAGAATAATGAATAAATGCACTTTACTAATTCATCTTCAATATAAAACTTATTGAAATTTTTGCAATGCCTGTAACTTATATGGTATCAATTCCTGCTTATTGTGTACATGTATATAGTTGATGACATTAACAATTTTTTTTTGAAAATTAAGTATTTTTCTTTTACAATGTTATTAATTAAGGTGCCTATATACTGCAGTTTCTAAACATATTATTTGTATTTATACAGCCTTATTCAATTTTTCAACAAAATCAAGAACTGGATGGAAATGGCCCGTTGCCGTGATGTTTGGACAAACAAAAAATGATCGAGCTCCATTTTAAACATACACATTAAATGACTCATCAATTTTAAATAAAATATTTATGCAACGAGCCAACGTGGAATTTTTATAGTGATTTTTAAATTGGACTGAATAACTGGCTAGTTATAAAGTACAGATTGTCTGTAGCACGACTCTATGCTCTATGTTGGACTTTTTTCTTTCAATATCCACGTCTATTTGCACTGTTACCGCATTGTTACTTCATCAAATCAAATATAGATAATTTATTGAAAATTCATTCTCTTATCTTCAAATATTTATTTAATTTATTAAACACGGAAAACTTATCAAAAATATCCGAAAAACCTTTCGCGTCAATTTAAAAACTTTAAAAGTGAGATGATACATTGAGAAGAAATCTAGTGAATGAATAAATTTTCCAAGATTCCTTTTGTCACCAGATTTTTTTTCTTGTTTGTGACCAAATATTATCTTACAGTAATTTATAAAGTTTAATGCCCTTATATATAAACTAGCTGTTCCCAGTGTCTTCATTCACGTAAAATTGCGGAAAGCTTGTATTAGGAGTGTGTGCAGCAAAACCCCAACGGCGGTGTGGTTTGAACCGGGTACCTTGCGGATTTCAGTCCAGACCTTATAACGTTGAGTTATTGAGGCTCTACTATCTTATTGGAGTTTAAGCAATGATATAAGGCCCTTTATGTTAAAAATGTGGGTTGTGAAATCGAATGTGTCAGGTGTTACGGACCCAACTGAGTCAACTCCAGTAGAGTGTTGGAGGTGACACACATTTTTTTATATTAAGAAATCCTCTTACAAATTTATTCCGAGCAACGTATTGCACGATAAATGAATATACAAAAACGAATCCCCAAATTTTTCACAAACAATGCAAGTTCTGAGGCCTTAGCACGAACATTTCGAACCGTTCGAATTCAGAGATTTGACTGTATTTAGGAAGACTTTAGACGTCCGACTGCAGTCTGAAGTCATCCCCGGAACCACCACAATCTCTACAATCTCACGTCTTTCATTCAGTGACATTAATCATGACCCACTGTTTTACGTGCCATTTGCGTATGTACGTAATTAAAAAAAAAAAAACAATTTATTCTAACGTAAAGGAACGGGAATAGTATTATAGGATAATAAAATGTAAATTGTAAGTAACCCAACATTCGGGCAGACGACAGCATCTGCCGGGTTCGCTTGTTAAATATAACGTTTAGCATTGTAAACATCAAATTTCTTGATCCAAATTTTAAAGTGTCAGGCAGATGTAAAGCTTCTTTCCGATATTTCCTGGCCCAAAAGAAATTTTTAAATGTAAAGCAGACTTAAAGCTTGTTATACCATCGCAATGTAAAGTCCGGATTAGATTATTTGACTCTTAAATTAACAAGTATGCGTGAAGTTAGAATAAAAGTTTATCATAAATTTTAATTACGAAGACTTTTTTAAATAGCTCTTGTTTAACAGCAATAAACTTTCTTTAAAGGCGACATTACAGAAGTCTTTGGGAAAATATAGATACAGCTAGCATCAGAGACCCTATGACGAACATTCTCGATAGAATTACTTACCTTTACGTTCGAAACGAAACGTTAAATGACGGTTCGTACTTCCATTTTACACGACTTACACGGCCGTAACGTCGAGGATTCGATACGTGTTATAAATTTAAGGATTGAAATTCCCTTCAGAACACTTGAAGTTGTCATGACGTCACTTTATGTTAACGTAGCGATCACAGTCGTGAAATGTCGAATATCTGAACTAGCGCTTTGAAAGGTTGCGATCGCTTATTGTGTCGCACTTATAATATACGGTAACGTCATACGCTCTGCTTCAGCTATCATGGCGGATTGTTGTATTTTGTAGTTTCCTTTTTATTTTAATCACTAATAATCTCGCTTGCAGTATAAAATAAATACGTTTGTTAAGCTTTATGTATCTGATGTTATCAGATAAATATATAATTAGAATGATTTCTGATTACTGTCTTCATGCCTATTATCAATTGAGTATTTTTCATGTCTTGACAGAGTGTACCCACCACTTCATCAGCGTTGAATTTTACAGCGTTAAATTTCTATGGTATTTAATTTTTTGTCAAATATTGTATTTCTCTTATAAGAAACATTCCCCCTGCGTTATCCGTGACAGTAGTATCCGCATCCTATCTCTCCTCTTCATCTGCCTTTATAGCCTTTTACTCCATCCCTTTCCTTTAGAGGGGAAAAGGGAGTATTAAAAATACCTTAAAAGTATTCCTAACATTTTTTTTTAAAGATAGTTTTTCTCTTGCCTGGGGGGGGGGGATTTATGGGTAGAATGCAATCAATAGGAACCCAAAGTTCGGGCAGAACGAATTTCAATAATGTTAAAATAAAAACGTTCGTATTATTTTTTTGTTGTCGGTACCTCTCAAAATGGTAACATCCGGCGTGTGTATAGTTATGCGTTGGATTTACTTTATAATTTTGTAGATTGTGTTATCAATATTAGTGGTAATACCTATTGATCGAAATTCGCCCTAAAATCTTTATATTTGCGTACTATGTATGAGTATATACAAAATTGTAATTACGTGTACAACGACATTGATTTACAAATAAATAAATATATACAAGACTATATGACACACGGACGCCTGTTTCTATGGTAGACAACTTAATGCCTGTGTTATAGGTAACAGATGCCTGTTATACACAAATATATTTTTTTTTTAGAAATATATAAATACATACATATAGATAATACACCCAGACTCGAGGTGGGAATCGAACCCACGAGACATCCCCTTAGAAAGGATACTCCGATGAGGCCAGATTAAACAGGTCTAAGGGCTCTCCCAATTTTCGCGGACGATATCACACGAAACTGCTTGTTAAATATAAGCGATGTAGGTGCTGTTTTAATACGTTGCTTACTTGCGTCATTTTTTTTTAATTAGCCTATACTGTCCCACTGCTGGGCAAAGGCCCAGACTGCTGGAAAAGGGGGAGCCCCTTTTCCAACCACACCTTCCTTTCCTGACCCATCTGAATCCATTTCTTTATTATTTTACTTGCGCCAATCACTCATAAAATACTGATACCAATACAAATACAAAAGGTCTTGCACAAAGTTACGTCTACCTAAAGTACACTTTACTACTCTAATAAAGTCAAATTCTACATCTGTCCAGAATTAAGCTCTACACTGTTCATAAAGTTTGATCCACATACTCGATAGCAGCGGTATTGATTCAGAGTTGGCCCTTAATGCACTTCCATATGTAGTTAAGACTAAGGACAATACAACGTGGGTTCCGTACTACTTAATGAACATCGTATAACTTAATATAAGTAAAACAATAAAAAATCAAAATAAAATTTGATTTAAAGGATAAAATTGAATTCCTTGGAATTTTTTATTAAATGTGAAAGGGGCATCCGTTTAACTATTACAGAGTCTGTTTATTGGCCACTCAGACTGGTTCCAAATAAACCCATGGCTGCACTTGTCAGCCATTAGCTGCGTGATCAGGTCCTGATGTAATTAATCGATATACATTAGAGTGTATTTGCAGCTTGTACTAGGAGTGGGTGGGATAGCTTAAATAAATCGGGAATTAAACTGGGTTCTTCTAAATTTCAGTCCATTCTTTCTACCGTTTAGTTTAAGGTCTAAACTACGTCTATTTATTTGGATAGATAATGTTATGAGTAATGTGTAACTTAAAACGGGCTCTAATCGTAGCTACTCTGTGGAACCCGTTTAGCTATTACAGGGTCTGTTTATTGGCCAATCAGACTGGTTCCAGATAAACCCCGGGCTACACTCGTCAGCCATTACCTCCGAGATCAGGTCCCGATGTAATTAATCTATAGTCCCGAGGGTGTGATGACAAACTACCTTCCTACTTTGATATTGCACAGTTTATGAAACACTTTTAATGTTTTCTTTTTCAGTTAAAAATAGACTTACGCTAGACTCCATTCGCATGTGGTGGAAAATGTCGATAGCCATGCGATTTGGCAGGAATTTATTGCCTCGCGAAACAGAGCTGATTCAGGTGCGTTGGCACTTTTAGCAGAGTTAAATCAAGTGCCAACAGAGTGAAATTAAGTACCAACAGAGTTAAAACAAGTGCCAGCAGAGTTGAATCAAGTGCCAATAGAGTTGAATAAAGTACCAACTCGGGTGTTTCCAAATCGATACCATTAAGGCGCCTCGAGGCCTACTACCTAACTCCTTGCAAAACATTTTTGTACGTCTCGCGGTTTTTGAGATTTCGTGTTAGGTGAACCTTCGCTTTATATAATATACACATATAGATTAATAATTAACTATCCAGGACTAAATCCTAATGTAGTATTAATGTGTTCAAAAGGTTTCATATGTTTTTTTCTGTTTACAGGTAAGGACGGAGGTTCTTTCAACTCTTTTTTAAAGGTATTCGTATCTATTCAACTTCCCAAAACAAAACGTGACGCAACGGTGTGAGTCAAATTCAAATTGAAAAATTTTATACACACCATTCTCTCTAGCACCTACAGCTTTTTTTCTATGTTTTGTCCCTTTCTATCTGCGGGGATTAAGGGAACGCGGAAAAGGGATGGCGCTATAGAGGAATCCGCCCGCTTCCCAACCCGTAGGGCCGTGTTGAAATACTTACACGAGATTTGGATTAAAAACTCGTATGCGCGGTGTTGTACTGTTGACAGAAAAAGTGTTTTGTATAATTTTTTTATTTATCTATCTTATAATACTTTTAAAAAAAATCGTTGTTCGTTAGTCACACTTAAACTCAGAAACGGTTGTACCATTTTAAATTCTGTTTGTTTTGTTTTATTCCTTTAATTTTCGGGAATGTTAAAAAGAAAAGAAGGAAAGAAAAAGCCAAAAGATTATTTTAATATACTAAAGAAAAGGTAGATTTTTTTGATACTACAGAATACTTTTACACTTTGTGACTGGCGTGTTATGTAAAGTTATTATTTCATTAAATGTTCAACCAGTGTCAAAAGTAATCAAAATTTAACTGAAAAAGCAGTCTACATTTCAGTCTTTTTAGATACCCTTATAATTTAGCTCTGTCCGTCCGTAAATCCGTTCGTCTGTCTGCCCGTAGGGTGATTCCTTCCCTAGCATTTCCAAACTATTACACGTAAAGACTCGAAATTTCCCATGTTGATAGAACATGCTAAAAACTCATTAGAAAAATTATTTTGAACAAAATCGGACAACAACTTTTGAAGTTATTTAACAAATTCGTTTATAGTGTATCAGATACGGAACTCTTCAATATAAGCGTCTCTTGACACGCTTTTGGCCATTTTTATTTTTGTCAATATACACAGTTAAATATTCCTTCCAACCGCGCCAACGGTCCATTCTTCATTGTAGATGTAGACATTTCATTACGAATGTAATTAAAATTTCAGTACTCTGTATAGAAAGCAAGACCTACATTTTTAAAATAAACTAAACGTAAGCCAGAAACCCAGCCGGTACGAGTCGGCCGCTTTCAGTAATAACATTACAATTTCAACTGCAAACTAATTCGCTTTCAGAAGTTGTGTTGTTTATTGTAGTCCAGATACGGGCAGTAATAGTTCTAGTTGGTATCTCTGGCTTCTTTATAAATAAATAAAAGGCGAAGTGCTTTTAGACAACAGATGCGTTAGCTAACGGCCGACGATTATTTCTTCCTAGCTCATCCATTAGCTTGAGCTTTCGCCTCATTCCCAATGTTGAGACGTGTTTTCTGTTAGTTTCTTTGTACTGGTACATCACTGTTGTTACAGCTAAACTTATTATTTTATTATACTTATCTGTCCTCGTATACATTTTTATATATATCTATTCAATCCTGTTCCACCCACGACTAAAACATGTTTTTTTTCTGATTAAACTTATATTTGATAATGATAATTATTCAAATGCTGAATTAATCGGCTTGAAATAGCATGTATGTGCATTCTGTTTGCATTGATGTAGTCTCCATCACTGTAAAACCCAGTTGTATCGCAGCAAAACTTTTTACCTATTTTTAAACAATGTTCAATAATTGTCTAATATATAATTCTGTATGTAAGCGTGGGTTTCAAATGACTAGCGCTATATTTCCGTGTCTTTTAGATCGCAAAACCTCGCGGGACAAATACAAGCACCACTCCGTGTATCCAGTATTTTACCCCCCCCAACATTTGTACGACACGTTTCACTGTAAAACGGGCTGTGTAGTCGCAGTTAGGGTCACCGTATCTCAGGATTTCGCGTAATACTCGTATATTAGGTAATTTAGTGCTTTGTTAGGACCATGCAGGGATTAAGATTTAACGCTCCGCTCCTGAAAACTTTAAAGACTGTAATCGTTTATACAGGGGTCATAATTCACTAATGAATATCTCTAAATTGTTTCATATTAGTTTTATTCACCTTTACTTAATTCTAATTAATATTATTGTCATTTCACCCATAATTTTAAGATCTTATTAAGTCTATATTTAATTCTAAGTTCTACTATGTTTATGCAAAAAAATGAGTTTGTTTGTTGATGAAGTAAATAAATAAATAATAAATATTAAAATACGTATTTATTTTTTATTCAACTTTGGATGCTTGCAAAATCCATAGGCAAAACTATCTACTAAACTGGAGACTACTGACGCCATAGACAAATGCACTATCAGAACGTTCGCGGCTGTGTCGCTGTCTTTTAAAAAATGAGTATGGTGCTTTCGTGTATATTTTCCTTAGGTCGAAACGGTTTGTAAACATTAACGCTGTTAGCATGTTCCACGGAGAAACCATGTAAGGCAAGGAATTCCTTGAAAATCGCTTGGTCGTTGTGATTTTCTTTCTTACAAGTAAGTGGTAGCCCTACCGACTGTTAACCTACGAACCCGTTAGGTACGAAAGGCGCGTTTGTATATTGAAGTGTCCATTATCCTGATGAGACGCGCATTCACTATTGTCATAAAACTTGTATCGTTTGTAGATGCCGATCTAGCCGTGTCCTTTTGTTAAGCGTAGTTTCTGTATCGACTTTTCGGAAGTTTCCCGAAAATGTAGACATGAAGTATCTGAAATTAGAGTAACTTTTAATTCTAGTTTGATAGTGTTATGCTACATTTAGCCTTCATTTAGTTTTGCTGTGCGTTAAGCAGCACTACAAAACTTCTGACGTGGTACCTGTGCCGGTTTCTACGTGCAATAATCAATTATGTTTACAAATTACGGCAACCAAGCAGCACTTAATTCTCACATAAGATCGCAGTGAAGTGGCGGCAATGCTGCCACGTTAATTGATGGTATTGTAGTCGCGTTTCGTTCGGTTTATGAGACTTCTCGGTGGCCTAAAATCGACATCTACTGTTCAATTCGATTCTTTTATTAATTGTATTGGACAAAGTACTTAGTCTTAATAATACATAGGAGGTAAAAGTAGCAGTGGGTTATCAAGGGCTGAAAATGATGACGTTTTGTGCTAAAGCATGGGTTGTCGCGGATGATTCACCTCACTTGAACATACTAAAAGATAACCAAATAGTGAATGAATGATCTATTTCATATATTAAGGGAAAGTCACCTAACACAAAGTCTCGAAAACCGTGAGACACGTTAAGATGTGGTTTAGTAAGAAGATAGTCTCTAGGAAATGGACATCCGCTAAGGAATGATATTTCGATAGAGTCGCAGGAAACAGCTAATGTCTCGTGTTAAGATTTTGGATCACGTTATTTTTATACTCGTATATTCATACACACATACATAAACTCACAATTAGTTTTCACGTAATTTTTTTTAAGTATAACTTTTAGTAACTAATATCGTTTAGTTTCTGGAGTATGAGTGAGTAGGAGATACGCAGTTTCAACTTTTTCAGTTGTCATCGTTGTCCTAATTTTAAGTTACATTTGTTCCAGTAAACAGTTTTTCTAATAAATTTACAATTTTAATTTCATTTTCATTCCCATTGTCTATTACAGTGAATCGGAGAAAGCCCGCATTATTTTGATATAAATCTTCCTCTGCGGAGACTCGGGGAAATAGTTCAATTTAGTTTATTAGACCTGAAAAACTCGATATCCTCTAATATTATTATTTAAATAATATAATAATAAATAAAAGAAGTAGCGCCACGCTTGTAACCGAATTAGGCCGGCGCGTCCGTGTACTAGTACCTCTTTCTCACATGAGACCGGCGTGAAGTGGCGGCAATGCTGTCAAGTGATGGTATTGTTGTCGCGTTTCATTCGGTTTGTGAGACTTCCCGGTGGCCTGAACTCACCATTAAAGGTCGGCAACGAATCTGTTAACCTTTTGGGCGTCGGTAGGCAGTTAGGTGCCTGCTGCCTGCTCCTTTGCCTCTTGTAACGTAAAAAAAAATAGATTGCTCTACATTTTGAAATGTGAATGAAGAATTGTAAATGGAAAACGATATTAATCTGGACGGAAGTAATGGGCATCAAATAGTTCTATCTTTCCTATAGATAATTGACTAAAATTCTAGGGCGTAATTCCTAAGGGTCATCAGGAAGATATAATGCTATTACAGTACCCTTGATAGAGGGTATCCTTTCTAATAATGAACTTATAGTTCTTGACAAGCCAAGGTCTTTTAGTAGGCTGTACAGGGATTGTGCTGGTATACCCCTTGCTCCTACCTGTACCGCATATAAGCTGGTTTTCTAACAGTTTTAGGTGAGCTCATTGGTTAGGTCAAAGTACTTGTTCGTTTTTATTAGATGGTCTTTAGGGATGTTGGTCTCCCATGATAGTGTAAGCTTTACAAGTACTACTGCTTTAGTGTTTTTGAATAAAGAAATATGTCCGGCCTGGATGACAAGACAACCATATCCTCTGGAATTTTGTAATGTTTTTATTTATGACTTTCTTTTATTTTACGTAAGGTTTGCTGATCATTACTATTTTTGTTTTGATTGATTAAATATGCATTTAACAGTTAATTATCTTATCTCCAGCTCTTAGTGTACAATAAAAATGATGAGATGAGATCGGCGTGAAGTGGAGGCAATGCTGTCACGTCTAGTGATGGTGTTGTTGTCGCGTTTCGTTCGGGTTGTGAGACTTCCCGGTGGCCTTAACTCGTCATTAAGGGCCGGCAGATTACAATTTAGTTGTTTGTAACGCTCTACTGTAAAGCTTGGAATTTGGAGTTACTACAACTTACGTGGGAGATATCGATATATTGTTCTTTTCACAGAGTAATAAGATATTTGACATTTAATATAACATACGGTTGTGAAGATTACGCTTTGACATCATCCAGTATATGTATGTGGTGTCAATCGTTTACCTTTTACTTTAATAATTTAATACAGGGCAACCTTGATTTAACAAATCGGAGGGGAACAAGAAAATATTCGTTATATGAAGTAATTCGTTGAACTGAGTTTTGTTATGTTGAGGTTAGGTTGGTCTAAAATTCGTTATAAAGAGGTAAAAAAATAGTTCTACGAACAAAAGCGTGTCGAAACATGTCGCAACATACTGTAAGATTAAGAGTTATATATTGGTGGGAACTTTATATAAAGGTTTTGGTTGACAAAATTCGTTAATAGAGGTATGAATACTTTTTCTTGACAGTTGAAAATTCATTATAAAGAGGTTATATTGAGGTACGTGCGTCACAATTTAATCGATAGCCACAGTTAGAATACTTGTATCCGCAGTATGGAAAGTAACAACTGTGGCCCAGCGTGACAGTTGTCGCGGTGATACGAATCTATTAAAAGTTCTGTGCATATCACAGAACTTTTAGGTTGTTGCAACGATTCTGTTTTATTGTGATAACCTTTGTTATTTTTACAATGTTACATCAAACTAGATCTTCTTCGTATTAGATGTGCAATAGAATTTTGATGCGTGTGCTTCTACCCTAAAAATACAGGATAACTGTCTGCTCTGGTTTAACAGTTGACAGTAATCATTCAGTTCACACACTCTTGTACAGTTTAGAAGATTATGAATTGATTTCTAAAGTTTACGTGCATTCAATGCTAGCGTACGTTTAAGACTTGAGAAGGTTATGTAAGCGACTGGAAGGCAGAGAAGGAGCCCTGCATTGTGACTCTCCCTTCTCATTGCGTCCCAAAGCAGTTATTATAGCCGAATATGGTTAGATGACATGACACGACAGTTTAGACAACTTGATGGACCCCTTCTTTTATTTAAGACTGATTTAGGACCTTTACGTAGGTTGAAAGTTAAGTATGTACCTTTATACCGTAGAGCCACGCTTGTAGCTGAATTGGGCCGGTACCAGTACCTCTTTCTCACATAAGATCGTCATGAAGGGGCCGCAAAATTGTCGCTTTTCGATTGTTTTGTGAGACTTCCGCTAGCCTTGTCTTGTCATTAAAGGCCGGCAACGCATCTGCTAGCTTCCTGGTGATGGTGATGATGTCTATGGGCGTCGGTACTCCCTTATGTTAACCATCTACCGTTTTGTAACATGAAAAAGCATGCTCCATCTTACATCGACATCTTCCACTAAGTGCGATTACAGTCATATATTTATAATGCCGGAGCCAGACAGCTTCATTTGAATGATCATTTCAATGATCATGTAGTGTGGCAAAGTTTTGTAGAACTTTGTAGTGTTCAAGAACAAAAATGTACAAACACTTTGAGCAATGTGTAGCTCCGGCATAAGAAAATACATACTTTAAACCGTAGTAGCAAGGAAATTATAATGATCAACCCTCTGCGGTTACGGATTCAACCCCCAAATTGAGTCTCTGTATTAGGAACGAGGCAATGGTTATAACTAAGAGATTGAAATTTGATTAAAAGCAATATTCACTTTAGGGTTATAATGTACTCCCTAAAGATATGTTTTTACGGAAACTTATTGTATCCAATATATTGTAACCATAAGTATTTTGATTAATTATTACTGTAATCTATGTTATATTGAAAAAAAAAATAGCGTCATTTTCAAGTTTATACATAACGAATAAGAATTTTACTCTTTTGTGCTTTCCTGTTTTCTCTCTGTTTCCATTAACTTCCTTTAAAAGCTGCTTTCCTGGGCACATTAATATTTTATTTTTCTATGGGTAGGATTTTATTAGTAAGATATTATAAGTTAATACTCTAAGTGCACAATATAACACATATGTATATTGAGGTAGCGCTACGCTTGCAGTTCTTTTGGTCTGCAGCCGAATTGGGCCGAAGCGCCATGGTACCAGCACCTGTTTCTCACATAAAGTCGGGGTGAAGTGGCGGCAATGCTATCACGTCTCAGTGATGGTATTATTGTCGCGTTTCATTGGGTTTGTGAGACTCCCTGGGGCCTACACCCCTCTTTAAAAGGTAAGGTACGAAACCTAGCTCCCGTAAGGTTATTTGAGTATCTTCGTTCCGTTATTTTTCTTCAGTTCCAGTTTCTTTTTCGGTTTTCGGGCGCCTTCTTTGGGGCCGCCATTTCTGCTATAAGATGAGGTTCACTGTGGTCTTTCCAGTAGGTTCGTTTTCATAAGTCTTTTTATATAAAGCCAGAACAAATGGTACGAACTTTTTGTATATTAAACGATGGTATTTTTACACTATCGTGATTGTCCTCATTCCTAGGCCGAGTCATCCTCGAAGTATCCGTTATTATTTATTGTTTCAAACTAAATATAACCACTTTATGAAGGCGAACGATCTCAGAGAAACACACGAACATGCATTGTTTTATACCAACCAGATAATATTGTAAAACACCTGAATCGATTAATGAACGGTACATTTAGGGTGAACGGCCACCGGCTGTATTGCATTAATCGCACTATTGTAATGGTAAGAGGTAAGACCTGCTTGGTGGATAGTTCCTATCGTAGTAGTATTCGTCTGGTCTGGTATTGTTTCTTGTCTTTGAAAATTCAGTTATTTATATCAATAAATTGTAAAAAATATGATAGAGACATTAGTGTCTGACATTTATGTCGGATTTTATGTCTTAGTCTAAACGCACCATAAAGCTATGTACTAGTACAGAATATAATAATCTGCACGTCACAATCAGTACAGGTCATCGTCTCGACACGTCCTAGCGCGTCAGACAATTAAGGCACTTGACCTCGATTGTGGAAGGTGATCTTATACGAGGCGGGTCAATGGAGTGGGGGTCAAAAGGCCCGATACTCCGGTGGCCTCTGAGACGTCGTACGTCTACTCTTAAAGATGAGATGCTCATTTGATGTCACACGCCGAGCAAAAGGTGAATTGCTTTATGAAGTCTATTATAACCACGGTATATTTCAAACTTAATGTGTAAATATGTATTCCTGAGATTTATTAATTTTGCTTAGAATATTGTTAGATCATTATATGAGTGAATGAGCACAGAGTGTTGTCATGAGGATGTCGAAGCTTAATCAGTGGTCGGTGTAGTGTATACATGGAGGAGGGTAGTTGTTCATAAGACTATAAATACAGAGACAATCGGTTATGCGGGAGAATTCTGTTACGACCGTTGACTGATTCGATATATTCAAAAAAATGTCGAAATGCTTTTTAGGGGCCATCCTAAAACTACGCCACACGTTTAATGTTAGGGTATTACCGAAATGTGACATTATGTGACAACGGACAAGAGGGGTCAAAAGCTTTGTACATAAAATAATATAAGAAACTTCGTTTTTTTAGCCCTGATTCTATCAATTATAGCTCAAAGTGTTTGTACATTTTTGTCCTTGAACTCTACCAAGTTCTAGAAAACTTTGCGCAGCTACACATAATCCCCGGCCACTCTACATGATCATTGAAATGATCATTCGAATGAAGTTACGTCTGGCTCCGGCACTATAGTTCTAAAAATTTCTCGCGAATCAAAAATTGTCTCCCATGTAGTAAACAACAATTTTTTTATTACTTTCTCGAACACAGGTACTTCTCAACAATCGTCAAGAATCGGTCGTAGTCGGTTGATGTCTGTGCGCATGCTGGGAGACTCCCTCACAGAGGCTGCTATCCAAGTTCAGCCTGTCTTTCATTGCGCAGGTATATTTATTTGAAAATGACATAGGCGTCGTCCTAATACACTTATAATTTCGCTCTGTCCGTCCGTCCGTCTGTCTACCCATTTCCAAAGTATTAGACGTTGAGACTTGAAATTTTACATTGTTGATAGAACATGCTAAAAATTCATAAGGAAAATTATTTTGAACAAAATCGGACAACAACTTTTGAAGTTATTTAACAAATACGTTTATAGCATATCAGCTACGGAACCCTTCTGTATAAGCATGTCTTGACACGCTCTTGGCCATTTTTGATGATATGAAGTTGTGTCTACACTCTCTAGCTCTAGGTTATAAATCCGGCACATATTTTACTTGCATAATTCAGTAAGCTGTCTGTAATCGTGAAAGAAAAGATTCAAGATTAGAGTTTTCTATTAAGCTACTAATCATAAAGTTAAAACTGTGATATTCTCAGTTTTGTTTATGTACCAGCTTTGACTTGCGACTTGGTCCGCGTCGTTATTTTCGACTTTCATACAAACTTGCAAGTCAAGTTAAGACGTTCGCGACAAAAAGTAGCCTATGTTCTTCTCCAACGTTTAATTAATCCCTTTGACAATTACATCTAAAATGGTCAAGGAGTTTATATACGTAAACGTGACAGACAGAGTTATTTTCACATTCATAATATTAGTAAAGATTTATAAAGATATACGCAGCAATTGAAATTCAAAAATTAGTCTGTTTTATACCCCAAAAGGTTGCGGTAGCCGTCTCTCAGACTACAGGGTTGTACATGACGTGTAACATCGAATGTTGATACTCGATTAATTTACAGCCAAATCGCCACTCAAAATATAGGAACAATGTATGAAATTTCGTTAATAATAATTATATTGAAGTTTCTGGTGGTGGCATAGAATGTTTTGGCTTACACGCTACACGAGTGAAATGTTAGTAAATTTGCGTATAACAGCGAGAGTAGACAAATATTTGGGAAATTTAGTTCGAATTACTAATATTATAAACGTGAATGTAACAGTAACTGTCTGCTACGTTTTCACGCCTAAACCACTGAACCAATTTCGATGAATTTCGGTATAGAGACAGATTGGACCACGGGGAAGGTCCTTTTTGCACCTTATGTCCGTCCCCAAGTTCTCATCCAAAAAAATGAAATCTGTCACTATCGAAAAATCCTTTCTTAGCGGATGCCCACTAACTTTACTACCTCTTTAACAAATTTCACTGCTGTACGTCCCGCGGTTTTCGAGATTTCGTTTTAGGTGACCTTTCTATATTAAATATTTAGATAACTAAAAATTAATTTTATACGATACGCCGGTTAAAATCCTTAAACAACGAAATTTCAAAAACAAAGAAAAATCTTTTCGAGTTACGAGTATAAAAAGCTAGTTTTTACCCGTGACTTTGTCCGCGTAAAAAAATATTATATTCAATCATAGCGTAGTAATATATGGCCTATGGCCTTCCTCGATAAATGAGCTATCTAACACTGAAAGAATTTTTCAAATCGGTTCAGGAGTTCCTCATAAGCGCCTTCAAACAAACAAACAAACAAACTCTTCAGCTTTATATATTAGTATATAATAGTAAGATATGAATGAATTTGCAAACGATGAGCACAATAATATATTTA
Source organism: Charaxes varanes (assembly GCA_024363005.1). NCBI lineage: Eukaryota > Metazoa > Arthropoda > Insecta > Lepidoptera > Nymphalidae > Charaxes > Charaxes varanes. Next base: position 613,928 of record JANCMC010018178.1, read on the forward strand.
AGGGATATAAATATTTCCATCTAGTGTTTTACTTACGTTTTATACCTAAAACATTTTTTCTCTTTTGTACCAAAGTTACAAAACAGACTTAATCTGTATGCGTTTGTCATACAAAACTGTTTACGGTTGACTTGTCCTTGTCTAGCGTACATAAAAATGTGCAAAGGTAGAAAGGGATACAGGACTATTCCCTTTTTTGTTTCAGGCAACAAAATGTTTGACAAGCATTTGAATGTACACAAACTTCTCAAAAAGCTCTGCAAAAAATTCCCTTGCGTTGCGGCGACATTTTAATGTTGAACTTTTAGCACTGCCAAACAATGTCTGCGACGTCCTGAATAACCTATGCTTATGAATGTCTGAATAGCTCAACGGTATAAGGTATCGACTGAAATCCGCATGGTACCCGGTTCAAACCCCACCGCCGTTAGGTTATTGTCGCATCCACTCCTAATGCAAGCGTTTAATTTAAGCATAGTAGGAGGTGAAAAAGGGAATAGTAGACATACCTAAAAGAATTCCTAATATTCTTAAAATTTTTTTAAATTGAAGTGGTAAAGAATGAAAAATCTGAAAGATCTGAAATAAACATTTAAATAGGCTGAAACATGAATTAGTATTAGCTCTCCTCTTCTCTCCTTATTTTCTCCTTCCATCTCGCACTATCCCTGTCATCCTCTTCGAAAAGATTGCAGCTCTTTGTGTGTACTGTGACAATACTTAACCACCGTAGTCTTGGTTTTCACCTCCGCTGGTTGCCACGTATGTTAAGGTTAAGTTTTGTAATGCCTATGTATTCAGCCGGTCTTTTTGACCACATAAATCGTTTTTAAATGTCTTTTTGTTACGGCTCATGTCAGTTAGAACTAGTCTTATAAATTAGTAATATCTAATAAAGCTTAATTCAAATACTATATGTATCTCTCGATTTCTTTTGTATATTACGTCAAGGGCCAACATGCAAAGGACAGTTATTTGATTTTTACCTTTTCGTCGCGAGAAAATATATAGTTAGGCCCCACTCCAGAACGGAAAATACTGGTTGTTTTACCTTTTACCTCAATAACTGTGGGTGTATGCCATATATTAAACACTAGCTGTTTCCAGCGACTGCGTCCGCGTAAAAAAATCACTTGTAGTGCCTATACTAATCCCTCATACGCACGAGAGTTTAAAAAGCGTTGGCGTTTTTTTAAGCGTTGTCGAAACAAAAATATAGCGTAAATGCATATATATAGCATTATACATAGCATTAAAAATAGAACTTTGTTCGATCAAAAAAGCGTCATGTTATAAAAGCTCTGCTGTATCAACATAAACTTGGGAGCCCGTATATTCAATTTGAACGCTTTTTAAACGCACGTTAAAAAAAGCTCTCGTGCGGATGAGGGCTTAGTCATATTTTATTGGAGCACACGAACCAAGTCGACGGCGACAGCTAGTGTAGAATAAATCGCATCTTGCCGCTGTCACCTGCGATCAAATAAAACTGCACGATCTCAGCCTTTCCTCGCAGGGAATTCCTTTATTTGCGACAGACAGAAACAAATAGTTGTAAAAACCCGAGTGTGAATGAATTCGTCGAGTCTCCAGACAAATTTACTCCCAACGCAAATACAATGGAAGGGAATTACTTTATACTTTAGATAATATTATTTGAGGACCTGCCCTTTGGGTTTTGGACTGTTTGGAGCTTGTTCAAACCACATTTCGACGTTTATGTAATAGTTTGGTGGATATTAGCTAAGGTTTTTATCATTAAATTTAAGCATATACACATGTATATAAGGTCACCGAAACGTCGCGAAAGGTCACCTAACACGAAAACTCGCGGGACCGTACAAAGATGAAAATAGGCAAGGATCTACTTTGTAGTCGGTAGACATGCGCTAAGAACTGATTTTTCGATAGTTTCAGATTAAGGAGCTCCAATGGCTCCCGCAAGTTTTACGCGGACAGAGTAGGGGAAAACAGCTAGTAGTTAATGTAAGATTGAATATTAAGGGTGATTTTTATCATAAAAGAGGAGATGGTGGCCTAATCAGCGGTCGGCATTTGAATCGATCGCTAAGTTAAGTTGCTCTGGCTGCGACCGGCTGATAGGTGGGTGACCCATTCTATCACTGGTTTATATTTGATATCTGACCTCCGCCGTGTTTCGGAAGGCGCGTTGAACACTGGGAACCGATTAATGTCACTTTTGTGATATTCCTCGTAAGGTTGCGGAGATGCTGGGGGTTCCGAGGATGACCTCAGATGGCAATCGGTCATGGAAACTCGACCCACAGCCACGTCCTCTGCAGTCTAGGTGGACCCTTGTACTTGAACGGGATAACGCTAGGAAGAAGAGGAAGAAGAATCTTCACCATAAAATTGACGTGACGTATTTAAAAATATTTTCTTCCCTCCAACCATACACATTTCCATGTTTTAAAAACTTCCCCCTTATCCTTGCAAAATCTCGCTGACAATTTACCTTTGCTCAAATAATAAAAAAACTTCCAAATGTCAAACAACTTTAGTGAAATCGATGGCTGCCTGCTCGTTTGCCCCCTTGCAACATAAAAAAAAAAAAGTTTACTGCTGTCCCAATAACTCTGAAATGTTACTTGCTGCCGTTAATAATTTATTTAATTTTTAAACCTTTTGTATGTGACGGTCCTGAATTTGAAGGCGTTACTCACGTTGAGAGTGTATAAATTTGTAGTGAATAAATTTAGCAGAACTCCAAAGTTTTTCAAATTACTTAAGGCACAATACAAACAATCTTAGAAGGGTCCATCTCCTGATGATGCTTCGGTCTTAAAGCGAAACGTGCTCTAAGTAAATTAGCGCTTTTTATATACATACGTGTAACTAGGGTCAAACAGACAGACCTCCCGATACCCATGGACAGCTGCAACACCAGAGCGCTCATAGATGCGGTGACGTACTTTGAGGAATGACTTTGCTCTTCGTTAAGATCCCTAAGTCGTATCGGTTCAGAAGCACCGTGATTCCACAGAAAAGTTGAGCGAGGTAAAAAAAATTCTAGAAAGAGTAGATGCATTGAGGCTTCGGTGAATAGCAGTGCCCGGGACTTGTGACCCAGGTGTAGATTTAGGAGATATAATAAATAATATAATGGATAGGAGTTGGCCGCTAGTATCCTTATATATCCTTAACCTACGCTATACAAAGCTTTTTACACACAGTACAAGCAATAACTCAACAAAGTTACATCACTATCGAATGAATGATACGGCGAATGAAATTCTAGCGTACCAAGATTGTTTTTTTTAAATATCAAATGTACCATAATAATTAATTTAATTGATGCGTTAACTAGCGTTATAATGTGGATGTTCCCATAAACGATTATATCTATGCAAACGTCAGTACACAAGGAAATGAGGCCAAAAACCATAACCTACACGCTTTTAAGTGGATAGAGGTATCTTGTTAGCATTTTTATCGCTCTGTTAATTGTACGAAGCCATGTAGGGCAATGGGATTGTTAGACAAAGCGTTGTTGAGATAATGTTACGAATACTGGCAATGTACTACATTGTAATACAAGGGAGCTTTTTTTTATGTTACAAGGGGGGCAGACGAGCAGGCAGCAGGCTACGAAGTGCCTACCGGCTCTGCACTGCTGCTTCTGCTTTTATGTGCACCACCAAATCTTTTTTAACTTCTCGGATCCAGCTTGTAGTCAATTTCTTTTCCCAGAGGTACTTGAAGATCTTCTTTGACAGCCTGCTGTCATCCATTCTACACAAATGCCCAAAAAACATCAGTCTTCTTTTCCTTATTGTTTCTGTTATCTTTTCTATGCTTTGATATATTTCATCATTGCTTCGCAATCTCCAGGTCCTGTGCCTCTTATAGGACCCAAAATCTTCCTCGTAATTCTTCTTTCTAATATTTCCAATCTGTCTAACCTATAATTGAGTGCTAGGCATTCACTTGCGTAGAGGCATTCTGGTTTTGCTACTGTGGTGTAATGTGCTATTTTTGCATTCCTTGATATGCACTTTTAATAGTGAATATGTATTGTTATCCCATATGCTCTTTCCATTTTGTGTATCCTCTCATCTATGGCAAATTTTCCAACCCATTTTCTTGAATTATCTCTCCTAGATATTTGAACTTTTTGACCTTTTATATTTGCCCAATATCTGTAGCTAAAGATTTTGGTGCATTCGGATTTTTAATGTCATAAGGTAAAGTTATGGGAAGGCGGGACAAAGTGTCAGCAAAAACGTTTTTTGACGACGATACAAATTCTATGTCAAAGTTATAAGCCGCTAGTCGAACTGCATACCTTTGAAGTCGACTCGCCGCAGTCTGTGGAATACCTTTATTTTTACCGAAAATATAATTCAGAGGTTTATGATCGCTCCGTAAGACGAAATGTCGGCCGAACAAATATTGATGATGCTTTGTTACACCGAAAATGATCGCCAAAGCTTCTTTGTCTAGTTGTGAATAATTGCGCTCGGTATCACTAAGCGTCCGCGACGCACAGCTGATCGGGCGCTCCAAGCCGTCCGGGTAGCGGTGCGCGAGAACCGCGCCAAGACCGTACGAGCTACTGTCTACGGATAGCACGAGAGGCAAATCAGCATTATAATGTGCTAACACCGGGGCACTGCTGAGAATACTTTTAATTCGTTTGAAAGCACATTCACACTCAGAACTCCAGTACCATTTAACATGTTTTTTAAGCAAACCGTATAACGGTTTTAATACGGAACACATGTTCTGCGTATATTGAAGCCACTTCAGCGGCCAACCGTTTCTGTATAAGCTTTCTCTTCAACTGAAGTTCTTCTAGCATGATTGCTGCTAGCTGTTGTTCTGCCAACAGTTCTGCATGTCGAATTAGCATGACAGCTCTGGCTCCGAAACTTTTTAAGCGTACTGACGATTGTCGTCTTACTGTCGCAAGGTGTTCGTCCATCATCAGCTCGGACATCGTCTGTTCGGTCTCCGTCGGTCGGCTGTCTTCGTTTTAATCGAAGTCTACTCTTCGGCGACTTGAAATCTTCGGCGTTGATGACGCAGTACTCAAGACCGTTTGATGATCAAAGTACATTTGTAGCACTAAAATCACTTCTTTTCTTTCTTCGAGTTACCCGACAACGTTCAAGTCGGGCAACGATCTTCTTTTCAAGGCACGCGTTTATAATTTGAGCCGGGCAGCGATTCGTTCTTCACGCTGCACGGAACAACACACTAAACGGTGACTCTTACGTTCTTTTCGTTGCACGACAACGTTCTAGCCGTGCAACGGTCTTCTGTATTCACCGCTCACAATATTTTATCTATTTTTTGTTAAATAGCAAAGTTTGATAAATTTGTACGCTGTACAAGATTAACAAGGAATCATTAACAAAGCTGCAAGTTTCAGTCTTACATCAAAACTTTCAGGCAGAAGTGTTTAGATGAGGAATAAAATTGTTAAGGGTAATATAATAATTTTAGAAACAAGCCATTAACAACAACTCTTATACGTGGTTAATTATCCTTCGTGAATGTTAACAGCAACGTGAAAGTAACCCGTTTGGAAAATGCTTGCAAAGTCAAAATTCAAAAGAGCTGTCAATGCATTATTTTTAGCTGGTAACATATTTTTATAAAAATATTTATTCTTAATTAAAACTTAAGAGTCTAGCATTCCTAATAAAATAGTCTTTATCATTATATTAATCAAAGAAGGTAATATTAGTTAAAATTAAATATATATTTTTTAAAATAATAGTTGAACATTTATGTCATATTCTCTTGTTCTTCTGGCTACAAAAGCATGGCTTGAAAAAAGGTATTAAGGGAATCTTGCTCCTACGAAAGTTTCAGTAACAGAAAATAAATTGCTATATTTATAACAATTTAGTTTTTTTTTAATGCTCTACCGTAAAGCTGGGAACTTGGGATTACAACAACTGACGTAGGAGCTATCGAAAGGATCACAAGGTCTTACAGGGACTCGCAAATTAACGCAGACGAAGTTGCAAGATAAAGCCAGTTTGTTATAAAATTAATGGTTAATTAATAAGACACAATTTTGTTACTTATACCTTTTTGGTCAATAACTGTTCATTTTCGGCCCAAAAGCTAGGAATAAGATCTAATTGTTTCTCAAAATATTTATTAAAGCAGAAATTAAATATAAAGTTTGCCAATATTTGAAAGATACTTTGCGATCATCTCACTTAATGTGCCAGCTGGCGATACGCCAGGAAATCAGAGTAGCGTATTAAAGAATTATTTTAAAAATCCTGCTTCCACTAATCAAAACCAAACAATAAACAATAATTTCACTTTACGTAGTACTATTGTTTAATTTTTTTTTACAGATAATGTTGTTATAATATTTACAATGAATTCAAATTTAAACAGTAAGATTATAAACTATATGTACACAATAAACTAATTTTAAATTTAGAAGGTTTCTGAGGAATAATAATTGTACTTACGCAAAACTTTCCTATAAGCCATTGTTTATGAAAAAGTGACTAGCAGAAAATTATTAATTTTAAGAGGCCCTTTGAAATACAATTTACATTTTGCGAAGAACGACCTCACATTTTCTTTTGTCCAATAATAATATGAGCCCTTTGAGTAATAAATTTCTTCGACTATAATTACTTAATTACAATGGCTTGGGGCGAATTTAAATCGATTTAGAAGGGCTTTGTCGTTATGGATATTATTTCTCTTTAGATATGTTATTTTTTAAATTTTTAAGAAGAATATTAATAGTATTTTTGCTGTTCTTATTAGTTGATTGATTTTTATTTGTTATTATTTGCGGATATCAGCAACTTTAATATAAAATGTAAAAATAATGTTATAATGTGTATTTTCTGTACACAATAACATATCACTTTGTACACGTCCATCCTTGTATGATGAATGTGGTACTACACAGGAACGCCCACCTCATCATTAACTGTAGCCCTCCAACCGTCACTAACTAATTACTGAAGATTGATGGATACATCAAGAAGGTGTTTTCCTCTTATTTGCGTTCGACCACGATTGAATTTTAAAAATGTCTTGTATGTTTTCTTGGAGTTCCGTTTCTTTAAGTCATCAAGAAGGTGTTTTCCTCTTATTTGCGTTCGACCACGATTGAATTTTAAAAATGTGTTGTATGTTTTCTTGGAGTTCCGTTTCTTTAAGTCATCAAGAAGGTGTTTCCCTCTTATTTGCGTTCGATCACGATTGAATTTTAAAAAACGTCTTTTATGTTTTCTTGGAGTTCCGTTTCTTTAAGTCACCAAGAAGGTGTTTTCCTCTTATTTGCGTTGGACCACGATTGAATTTTAAAAATGTCTTGTATGTGTTCTTGGAGTTCCGTTTCTTTAAGTCATCAAGAAGGTGTTTTCCTCTTATTTGCGTTGGACCACGATTGAATTTTAAAAATGTCTTGTATGTGTTCTTGGAGTTCCGTTTCTTTAAGTCATCAAGAAGGTGTTTTCCTCTTATTTGCGTTCGACCACGATTGAATTTTAAAAATGTGTTGTATGTTTTCTTGGAGTTCCGTTTCTTTAAGTCTATAAGCGTGTCTTGACACGCTTTTGGCCATTTTTAATTACCTCTGAATTCATTCGACTATAGTCGCACTCACTACTGACTTTTATGCTTGACTGAGAATCAAACACAATTAAACCAACGTAAATACTTTTTTTATTTTATAAATTGACATTTCATGAAATATGTAAATAGAACTTTTTTATTCTTGTAAGAAAAACTATATCAAATCCGCAACCGGGAAGGGTAAGAAAGGTAAGCACTGCGCCAACGGGCCAGTGTCTAATTCTGTAAACATTAAGGTTCCAAGGAAAACTGTATAATTAACGTGCAACTTTGGAAACGTGCAAAGTTTATTTTCCTTATTTATTTCCAATTTGAGACATCCTCCGAAAATTTCTCAAAACAAATCAGGAGGCGATCGTTCAAAAACAAAGTCGCTAAAAGCTTTAATTGACTCCCAGGTCGGGACTGAGCGGTTGTGACGTTTAAATGGAAAAAAAAAAACGTCAATTAGACCTACGTCAAAACCAAAGTAAATCTTTGAAAAAATAAAATTGAACTGCCTGTTTGTAACGAAGAAATAAATATTTTAAGAGATATTGTTTATGTTTTTCCCAGTTATCAAGTCATATTTCTTTAAATATAAAGACAGTGATTGATAGAAACAGTTTAGCGTACTACTTATTGTGTATAGTGAAAGTGTGGAATACCTTAGCTGTCTAATTTTCCAATTATAATCACCAAGGGCCTAGACACCCAATCGATTCATCCATATATCTTCAGAACAAAAGTAAATTGGATTGCAGATAAACGTCATATCTTAATATAAACTATCTTGCTCCGTACCTACATTAGCACATGATGGAATCTCACATGTGTTAAGGCAAAAAAGTTTGAAAGGATTTTTAATGGCATCCTTAAAACTACTATTAGAAGGTAGTGAGTTGAGCCTACAAGGGAACTCATTACCGAACTCGTTGAACTATTATTTAGGGTGAAAAGAGGTGGCGCTTGAGATAGTGAACGCTTGTGAGCGATATGGTGACAAACTAAGTACATCTTTTTTTAAGACTAGACACTAGACGGAATTTTAGTGTCCGTTGTCGGATGTAAAATCTACATTCATTTCCTAGTTTTGAAGACCCTTGACTTTGACGTCACCGTTAGCCCTCATTCGAACTAGAGTTAAAAAAGCGTTGCGTTAAATCTCGACGTTGGGGACTCAAATGTAGACCACTGATTAGGCCACGACCTCCTCATTTGGGTATAACAAATTAAATCATATAAAAATGACAACCAACATTTATCCTAAATTAATTTAAAAAAAAACTTTTCTCTTTTATTTCTTGCTGCGATCTTACTTCAATTATATAAGAAAAATTACTAAAGAAATTAAGCTATCATTTAGTCATTTATTTTTAATTAATTAATATAATAAGAACTCTCAATTTTCAAATTCAATTCCATGTCAATAGTCAATAATTATGTAATCGATAGAATCAGGCGTTACTTTGCGGAAATCCATGACATGCATGAGAAACTAAACTACTTTGCTTTAATCCGTGTCTTTACGTATAACAAAGTCTTTACGAATAACCTTTGTAGAGTCTATCTCCTGATTATTCTTCGGTGTCGAAGCGAAACGTGCGTTGAGGCACAACGGAAAGTCAGTGTAGTGCTGTGCTTTGGTGGCGGATTCGGTGCAGTGACCCTGTCTTCCGCTCCTGGGGTCGTGGGTTTGATTCCCACCTCGAGTCTGGGTGTATTATCTATATGTATATATTTCTACAAAAAAAATGTTTGTGTATAACAGACGTCTGTTACCTATAACACAGGCATTAAGTTTACTACCTTAGGAACACACGTCCGTGTGTTTTTTATTTATATAAAAAACCTTAAAAAATAAATCTTTACACTTTAATTATGCTATGTATTTTCACAAAAAAAACCATTTAAGTTAATTAATAAACATTTAGTATTTTCTAGGCTTCGTGTATAATTTAACAAAGAGTTAGCAACGGATTAGCGAGAATTTAGCAACGAATTGTAAGAACGCTGAATTAACCTCGTATTAGCGCTGTATTATTGTAGAATTAGCGTCGCGTTAGCGTCATGTTAGCACTAAATTAGCGCCGTATTGTCGCCGTTATACTATGAAATTGGACTTGAAAAAAGATTTATTCGAAATCTACCGGAAGAATCTTTAATTTTAATTATATGTAATAGAAAAATGTCATCCGTCCTCAGTCAACGATTTGTCTATACTTTATTCTTGTTGTGTTTTGGCACACACATTAAAAGGTTCGCCACCTTCCATCAACCACAATATACCATACTAAAAACTTGCAAATTATTTAAAATCACATTTTTTAAAACATAATGTGATTCAATATATCCAAGCTTGTAAATCAATACCTTTTATGTAAGTTATTGTAACACCATTTTCCCAGTTTGACAAAAGAGTGTTACAGACATGTAAACAAAACATGACATTTAAGTCTCTGTTCGTAACATTGAAATATTCTTATTTATTTAATGCATATGAATATATTATATACCATACCTATTACAAAAATAAAGTTAAAACATTTTTGTCTGTCTTTGTTCCTAATTACGAATCTCCAAAATGGCTGACTCGATTTTAACAGAACTTTCACTGGGAGATAGCTGATGTAATAACACAAGTACGTAGAATAACATAGGCTTCTTTAAATTTAGAAAAATAATAGGGATCAGCACAAAAAATTAAAAACCATCAAAATTTAACAAAAGCACTCAATTCAAGCGGGCAACATTGCAGGCAATCACAATCACATTATTGGCGTATGTGGTGCAAAGGCTAATGAGACACAAAGGCAGTGACATGTTCACACAAAAGGTTCGCCAAACGGTATATTTAAAGGGGCGAAGCTCGAGGAACTTGAGGCCATCGCAAATTCTATTTCTTAGCGCGCCATCTGAAATGTACAGAAGTACCTTTTGATATGGTTTTCACTGATTGTATGCAAAATTAACTCTTTTCAAATTTGAATTTATTTTAAGCAATACGTTTCCACAGAGTTTACATGCCGCACGTCGCCAAGCCGCACGCAACGCTTCTCCGTAAACGAGGCCTAAGTGACTACAAATTTAGCATTGTTGCATCCCAACCGTAAGATATAAAAAAAATATTTTGAGCGGATTAATTACTATTAATATTCTCTTTTATTATATTTTTCATCTGCATTTTTAAAAATATATTAATATAAAATCAAAAGATAGATCTCATCCGATGCGAAATCCAAGCCCAAACTACCGACTACTTGGTTACAGACTTAGGAATCCACTTACAATGCGTGCCATTATTATGCTTATTTTGGCTTTCAATCTGTTTTTGATTTGCCTCATTAATAGAAGGTCCCGGGTTCGATTGGAACAAACTGTGGGACCTTTAATAAATATAATATATCTTTATCAACTGTAGGTAGCTACATCGTTGCCTGCTTTTTTTCTCCATAGTTATATTATAAACTAGCTGTGCCCGCGACTCCGTCCGCGTAAAGTTAGACAAAAAAATAGATTCAACTTTAGCGTGATGATATATAGCCTATAGCTTTCCTCGATAAATGGGCTATCTCATACTAAAATAATTTTTTAAATCGGACCAAGTAGTTCCTGAGATTAGCGCGTTCAAGCAAACAAACAAAATTCTTCAGATTTATATAGTAGTATAGATATAGATAATATTTCAGTGACTCTTTGTAATGACAAAATAGTTTTTTATTTTCTGATTGCGTACGGCGCTTATACAAACACTTTTTTCCGTTAAAAGATAGTTTTTGAAACAATTGATTTAAAGTAAAAAGGTAATTTATTAAATTTTAGCAAAATAAAGGTACTTGTATGTACAAAGTTTCATTCCCTAAATTAGCCGAGCACTAATTTCCTAAAAATCGAATCTCTTCCTCTCTGTGTATGTGTGTTTATTATGTATAGAAATATGTATTAAATATGATAAAAGTAAATTTGTTTTTTTTTTATATATAAATTTACAATAACGTTAATTTTACAAGAAAGAAAACTTTTATTACAATATGGTATAAATATGTTATAAATATGCAACAAAGAGCAATTGACGTCGCTCTACATTAGATATAGAGTCGTAAGTTGTCGCAACTTGACTAAATAATAACTTTTTTTGTATCAAATCATTATGATATTTCCTATTTTTTATGTATAATTATTTTTTATTTATTTATCTATTTAGGACAAATGTATTTGTCTAATTTATAGAAATACTTTCGTTTTACTGACATATATTATTTACTATTCTAAAAATAGCATTGTACTAAAAATCTTAGCATTGCTTATAATAAAAGCAAATATTTTAATATTTCACTACTTGTGCTAGATTTTCGTAACGCGAAGCCTATTTATATCCACTATCAACAAAAAGAAGGTCAAATCAGCTACTAAAGTGTGGGTGAGGCCGAAGCCTCTTTAATCATTTTCTTGACATATTAAAAAAAAGCCCAAATCGTTGTGAAGATACCACAAATACGACGCGTAAAACTTAAATGGCTCTTCTGGTGCATTATTTAGGAGCATATAAAACGAGCCTAATGAAAAGTACCCGTGTTGGGTCTTTTCACATACATTAAATAGTAATTAGGGGGGTGGTACTATTTTATAAGCCTTAAATTCATCTCGAAAGATCACGTTAATTTTCGCTTTTACATAATGTAATATTAAATTTCCGCACTCTTCCGATTTAATATTCATTTTTTAATCAATGTATGTAACCCTTACGTGCGTATCCGAAATTCTTATGCGACGTTATAAGGATTAATGGTTCGTCTAGAAATTATACTACGCGGGAATTTCTTATTTTATTCGCCTTATTTTTGAAATATATTTCATAAACACAAATAATCGTAAAGTATTTGGATTTTCGGGTTTGTAACTTAAATGAATGGATCCATTATTATTTCGTTGTTTCAATTTAATATTATATTAATTATGTCGGTCTGTGACACTTCCCTGTGGCCTAAACTCTTCATTAAAGGCCGGCAACGCATCTGCGGAGTCACACTAAACAGTTGGATAGATTTCAGTGATGTTTTTCTATGGGTGAGTTTGTATTCCTTTATTTAATTTACTTCATCTTTCTTCAGCACCTTTTCAGGCAAAGCCTTTGCTTCCAACTCTTAATCCAATTTTTAAGGTTTTAGTACTGATTGCATATTCTATATGCCAATAATCTCTTCAGATAGATCTATATAATTAGGTATTTTTTCTATCTGTGATGAAATATTAATATCTCTATTACAAAGCGTCCAAAACAGCTTATCCCGTTATTTATTGTCGCAAAGGTTCATAACCTGTTGCGGACCAAATATTGATATCTCTGCCCCTTAAAGGTACATTGTTATTTGATTTATGATCCCTCGAGGCAACGACCTTATGAGAGCTTACACTTTTAATGAAAAACGTTGTTAGTTTACTTTGATATAAAGGGTTGGTTAGATGGTGCTGGACTTTTATTTCAGCCACTCCTAGCGTAAGCATTACCAAAACTCGAGGACGGCTGGACCAATTCGGCTATTTTTTTTCTTGTTCCATTAAATACACGGAAAGTTTTAATTAACAAATTGACATGCGAATTCGTACCGTCGCGTCGAGTGGTGTTTGAAGAGGAGTGCGCGAGCTGAAAATAGAGTGATGGAATTTATAATGGTAATACGCTGTGGTCTGTAAACAATAATTAACAGGAAACCAGCAAAAGCAGGCAATAAGAATCGGTTGTTTATGAATATGGATTTCAATTTCAATTATGTTAAGGTAATCGGAATAGTGCTTACTTTAGGAATGTTGAATAAATTAAAAACACAAATTTAGATAGATCCTAGTTATATAAAAAAAAATTGTAACCTGTGTGATTCTTTGCCACCGGCGAAGAATGGAGGAGCTTGCTGAAAATCAGCGCTGCTTTCATACCTGGAAGCAGCACTAAGCTGAGCTTGCCTCCTTTTGCTTTAGTTATTACTTTATTGTTAACTTTTATTTCTTTCCATATTTGCTCTGGTTATTGTAACAATTATGGTAGCAATAAATGATCTTTTATTTTTTATTTTTTATTTTTAAATAATGCTAATGTGTTCCTAAAATTGTCGGCTGTTGCTCTTGAGCTATGATTAGAAGTACTTCGGTGCCTACTGCCTGCTCGTCTGCCCCCTTGTAACATTAAAAAAAAAAAAAAATATTGCACTAGAACACGTCAACACCTTGTGCATTTCCAGGGAAAGCGAAGCAGTGCTGCTGATTATTTAATCCCTAGACCTGTTCCACACGTTTGGGTATAGTCCTGAAGCCATTACCGTTACATTGAATTCGTGGACTCTATGCTCAACGAACCGTTCAATTATGCCTCAGTTCCCAAAACAAACGGACGGATGGAGTAGACTCATTTGCCAGTCATTGAGCACGAATTGCGACACAATTGCGCTTTGACAATGACAATTCTGTTGCACGGTACATTTTCAAATGACAATACGGTGTTGGTTAATTGTGGTAATGAATGTATGTGATTTTTGTGCGTTTGTTCAGCTGCGGCGTGTTTGATTAGATCTGGTTAACGTCAACCTTTTATGGTTATCGTTTGGGTTGTTTTTTGTTTTATTACCGTGGCTATAAAGTATTAACGGTAAAATTTTGATTTGGTCCTATTTAGATTTTGCCTTTGCGTGATTTAACGTCTGTGTTTGAAAAAGTCAAGTTCTTATCGGTTATATGGCAAGTTTTGAGTAATTATTTATTGTTAAATGAATCTCTTTCTATTTGTGTTATTTAATATTAAACGTGAACTGCGAAAGCGTTTACTTTGTGAATAATAATTCCGTTTCTTGAATATTCCTAGCAATGTAGGAAATAAGAAAGATCTTTAATGAAAATAAGGAAGAGAATGGGTCCTAATATAGGTCCTTAGTACCAGCCCCCCTCAATTTTACCGCATTCATCGTAGGGTCTTACTAATTAAGGAACATTTAGACCTTACGTAATCTGGACAGAGCTTCAAGCTGTAAATATTGAGTATCAATTACTCTGAAGTTTCCGTAACATTTTATATCTCTTTGTTACATGACGATTGCTTTAAAATGTGTAGGAGTTGTGTGAATTGCCCCTCGGTCTGTCACGGCTCACTGTTAATTGCTACATGTCATTACCGTCTAGGTATTAATGAGACGACAGCTTTAGCGTCCACTATCATTTGACACGCGAAAATAGCACATTTTATATATTGTCATAAAGGAGAAAATTCAATACATTTTAATTGGAAATTTTGCTCTGGGAATGTAATCTTTAGAACCATTATGTAGAGCTCAAAATGTGTCATATATAAAATGTATTCTACTATAATACAAAAGTATTCCTATACTACTGTGTCACCTGTTACAAGCAAGTTATTTTGGTCACTATTTTGTTTGCATTAAAGTACATTATTATTTGTAATCTACTAATTTTGGGGTATGCTGACATCTAAGTCTTAGATAAAGAGGTCTATATTTTAGACAGTTTGTAAGAAATAGGTTTTTTCTTCGAAATCCAATACGAAAGAGTTTCGAAAAATCAACTATAATAGACATCTTTCTATATAAATATCGACTGTACAAGCTTTGCCACCCTACTCTTCCTAAGCAAGCGGATCGACTCGGAAGAATTTTTTTATAATCCTAGAGGTGCGTAGATGGTTTGCAGAGAAATTGGACCCAATAAGAGGTGCTTCTGTGTATACACATGTATATCCCAAATTAGTTATGTTTTTCACTATAACTCAAAAGCGGCGGGGTGTATTTGAGTCCTGTCTATTTTGTTTCAGAAAACAGAAAGAAGGGAAATTTTAAAAGAATATTTAAAATAGTACTAAAAGATTCTGAGCTGATTGCATCTTCGAAACAGTTCCAATAGATAGCGTTAGTCTTTCGTTTGGCCATTAATCGAGCAAGACAACGTCTATCTGGTCAGCTAGTATATATATATATACATATATATATATATATATCCCATATTTGATAGAACGTTTTTCTTTTGAAAGGAAAAATGCGTGGAAAATGAAAAAATTTAAGAATACTTTATCACCATATTAAGACAACGTCTGCCGGGTCCGCTAGTTTTAACATAAAGACAGATTGTATAGGTTCTAGAAAGTTCTAGACAGTCCAGATTATGTCTAAAAATATTGCTCACCCAATCATAAGTCAGGAAATATAATTTCTCTTTATCTCGTGCAAAATTCAATATAACAAACCGGTGTTACCCACTCAGATTGGCTGGTCTGTTAATAATGGTATGAATTGTAGCTCAGATAGCTCGTACTGATAGGTAATAAATGTAATTATGATGTTTTATTGCAATGCAAATCTAATTTTCTAAGTTGCTACGTATTCGACAATAGCTGTTACAATGGTATATAATTTCTAGTTATAATATTTCTATGACAATTTCTTCGATAGGTATCGTACTCTCAAACTCAGCCAGTCCCGAGATCACGCACCAAAACAAATTTTGTTTTTTTTTTTCTTTATAGTTGTAAGGTCTTTTTTACAAAAAATATGCATATCGTAACCTAAAAAATGGATGTCTATAAAGTCAGTTTACGGACAATACTTTCATGTAATAATGCCAACCGCTCAGACGCCGCGAGGGCCTCCATCCTTATGTAGTTGATTTTCCACTAACTCGTACGAAGCGCTTGCTTCCTTTCTCATGCGAACTGCTTAGGTGTGGAATGCTCTTCCTGCGTCAGTGTTTCCTGATAAAAATAATCTCAATACCTTCAAAGAAAGAGGGAATAGATATATTCTTGATAAGCGGGCTACAACCTAGACTGGATCATTCCTTCTCGCCAGGTGTGGTTACAGTCAAGCGCTAAACTATCGTACATAAAAAAAAAACACACTTAAAGTACTCTTTAAGACAAATCAAACGAGTCAAAACTCAATGCGGTTATATCGTTTTAGAACGAAGTTCCAATGGCCACATATGTGTGCAAAATTTTAGATCAATCTATTATTGACATCTGCTCCAAAATTGAGTTGCAGCATAGGTTGCAAGTTAAATAAAAGCTTCTAAAATTGCGGAACCTTTAATAGTTTTATTTAAAATAAATTATAAATCTCAAAACGTATTAATTTTTTCAGAATTCAAAACAATGACATGCCAATTTCCCGCCCTTCACAATTCTCTTTGTTTTTCTTTTAAACATAAGCAACAGTAATATAACAAACATCCTATTAGGTCTCGTGAATTAATGAAATGAATAATAATTTTTGTTCTAAAATAATTAAAAAAAAGTGCGTAAAAATAATAAAAAAATTAACAACGAAACTTTTTGAATTAGGAATCTCAAACAACGTAAGCATGTTCAAATTATGTCACGATACATTTGTGAGCGTCTGTATTATTGTAGTGCTGCAATAAACATTTATATTTGTCGTTGTTGGGGTAAATAAATAGAAATAGCGCCCAGTAGATAACGACTGACGTAAACCCACGCGGATTTCGTGAGCGCATAATAGATCTGTTATTTATTTGTATGGCTCCAATTAGTTGGATATTGCGAGCTTTGAGCGTTAAGCGTTTATTAACCGACTTACGCGAATGGGTGTTTCTTTTTTTTTGTATTTTAATTCAATATTTTTGCATAAAAAATATTTAGTTAAATAGTCAAGAAAAAAATTAGAAATAGTTAAATATATTGTTTAAGAGAATAAGAGGGCGTATTTTTTTAACAGAAAATATAACGAAAGTACCTTATATAATTTATATTAGGTAGAGAAATTGTAAGTCAATGTCATTTATTCCATTGTGAATCTGAATGTTTTGTATTATACACTATATTAAATACTCATATTCAATACCAAAAAAACAGCGTTCATACTTGAATAAGAACGAAAAAAATTACAATGACAGTAAAAAGATGGAAAAGTAAAAAAATAACGAATCAGTCAAAAATCTACATTAGATTTTGGAAAGGTGCATTTGCCTCGAAGGTCACTAAGACCTACCAGTCTGGAAACTCGGAGAGGCGAAGCTTTGGGCAAGCAAGAAAAATACATGGTTGTACATCTTTAGACATCGGTGTACAGTCGACCAAGAAAGTGCTTTACCATTTTGGATGACAGTTTGTACTTAAAGAAAATCTTTCTAAGAGCTATTGTTAGACATTAACGTAATGTATAACAAGCAAAAATGAGCCTTTTAACTAATTGACGTGCAAACGACATTCGAATTCATTAACATAGTTATTCAGTTCTATTTCCCATACAAGAAAATAAATTAATATTAAAATGCAATCTTGCGTATATTTTTCAAATATTCTATCTACAAATAATATGCAATTAATCATCATTTAAATATAAAATAATCACAAATCTATTTTTCAAATATTAAATTAAATTCGCTTATGAAACATTTCCTTATTCAAAATTGTCATAAATTCTTTCATATGTAATTTCCTTTTTACACCATCTTCGTGGTATAAGATTTGACGGGCGATCATTTTTATATATATCCTCTCCACAATCGTAGCGGATACGAATCTATCACGTAATTTGGGAGATCACACGAACATTGGCTTTAATAACATCAAAAAGACGTATAAATATGTTTTCTGTGCTGACCATTGATTAGTTCAGTTGTCACATCAAAGAGCGGGGGCACCATTGTGAGGCCTCTATATTGCTTTATGTTTGTCCGTCCGTCCGTCGATATTTCTTTATGTTCGCTGGCTTTAATGTTTGTTATTACATTTCTGATAGGTTTAGGGCCTCTCAAAAGAGAGGTGAGTAAAATATTCATTAGAAAAATCTATTGCACAAATTAATGTTCTTTTTGTAGAAGAAGAGAAAATATAAAATTATATTTTCTGACGTAATTCCGGATGATCATAAAGTTTTAACGCTTCTAAAATATTTCATAGATTCGTCACTAGAAATGTTGCTTTGTAAAATATTATTTAAGCTACTGTTTACAACAATGTGTTCGTTAAATTCGGTTGTATATAGTGAAATAACTGTGAACTATGTATATTTTAGTAAGGAATTGATATATAATTTGTGCTCTTATTAAACCCAAAATTAGCGTAGCGAACTTTATCGGGGAATTTATTGAAAATATACTAATTATAAAATGGGAAATATTGGAAATATTTATTACCCCTTTTCCAAGAATCAATAATTCGAAAAAAATAGGTCCCCTAACTTAAGCTTTCTTCTTAGATACTGCCATTTTGGAACCTGGATTTGAGTCATTAGAATTAAAATAACATTTAGGGAAAATGAATCTAAGCATCTAGCACACAAATATGCTATTGAAATAGAAACTTGTGCATTGTGGAACCAAAAGATAGAGATTAGCATATGAATTCACCGGAAACTGTTCAGATGATTCGATCTTACACGCGCTATCAGACGGAAATGCCCAAATTTTATTATAGAATTTTATTTAATTAATATAATATTATATATTTATAAATTAGTATAATTTGATAATCTACGATTTTAATTGTGGAATTAATTATTTTTTATATTTTTAGTTATTTTTTAAATGTCTATTTGTTTTTTTTTTCATTTTAATGTTTTTAAAATTAATTTTATTTTTTTGTATCCGTTAATTGCAATGCTGAACTTGCCTATAAAAGTGTTTAACCTGTGTCGACTGTTTTCTATTTTTAACCTACTGCATAAAAGGAGTACGTTCTAAATTCAACTGTATTTTGTATGTTTGTTACCTCAGAACTTTTGACTGGGTGAACCGATTTTGATGATTCTCTTTTTATTCGATAGCTATTGCTTCCCGTTTGGCCCCATTTCAATTTGGTCTAGTTTTGACAATTTGAAGTCGGTTTTTTTATAAAATTTTCGTATAGTCGACCAAGAAAGTACTTTAACATTTTGAATGACAGTTCCAGTAAAGGATTTACCAAATGGTGAATCCTTGACTTTCAGTAGCTAATATTACGAGAAATAACATATGCTACATTGCGTTCAGAAAAATTATTAAAGTTCCTCACAAAAAAGCGAAACCCCTCAAAATTTAACAAAATCATAGAACCTTTAACCACAAATGACTTTTTTCCAGGTCTCTGATCGATGAAGACTTTTCAAATTAAATTTATAATCGTGTTTTAAACAATTCTACCAACTTTGACCTGTAAGCGAATTGATATAACTTCGGATGTCTAAATTGAACGAAAAATTACAAAATTTTTGGACCATTATGTATCATAAACGGTGACTCTTAGCAAAAAGCATTAATACAATTTCATAGAATCTTGAGGGATCTATTATTCCTACCTGGATGACTTTATGTTAGTCATACCGTTTAGCTGTATATCGCGACAAACAAATTTTTGTGACCTTTGACCTCAAATAACTTTTTTCAGGTCCCGGATCCATGAGGACTTTTCCAATTTCATTTATAATGATGTTTTATGCGAATTAATTTAACTTAGAATGTTTTAATTAAACCATCTGCATCAATTTAGCGGAGAACCTATTTGGCTTGGTACCGACTTCAGCACATAAGTAAGTGTCTACTAAATCGAATGAAAGTACTATTTAATTTTTGCTTTTCAGTTCTTCGCTTTTTTGTTTTTGAAGACGGTTTTCTTTTTATTTAGAAATAATTTATAAATATTTATTATACTTATTTAGTGTAAAAGTTGATAATAAAAGAAAATAAATCATATACGTTTTGAACAAATTCGTATTTTCCCTTTCAAAATAAAATTTTAACAAAGATTCGGGATAAGAAAAAAGAATAGGATAATGAACGTTAAAATAACCTAAGGAAGTCCCAATTTAGAAAGCGAGTATTAAAGATCATTATCATTGCTTATGGCTGCACGAATCACATTATCACATCCAGTTCCTTTAACCAGGCTACTGCTGCTGGTGTAAGGGAGTGCAGCTCCAATATGCCACCAGGGTAAAGATGGGTTAGATCTAGAGTCTATCTTTTAAGGTTGGCTTATGCTAACCAAATTTGTTCTAAAATAATGCATTATTCGCGAGCGTGTTTTTATAACGCAAGCGGAGAAGGAAAAAAAGTAAATAGAAATATCCATAAAATTTTTACATCGTAGTAACTTTTAGCCGTCTTTAGAATTTAGATTCGAGAAACGTTATTATCGAGAAGAAGGATAAAATTTTACGAGTACTGTAAATTCATATTAATTAACTAAAAAAATATATAAAGAAAATACTGTAACTAATTAGAATTATTTCATTTCTATTTTTTTACTCCTTTTGTTACCCTTTTCTTTTATATGATAAGCAATAAATCAATAGATACTCGTATGTTAGAAATAGATATAGTTAATGGTTATTTTACCGAATAATATCAAGAATCTCTTTCATTGTTATACATTACGGAATGTTAAATTCATGCCCGTATTTGTACGAATGTTAAACCTGGAATAGATACTTCGTGATGTAAACAGTCAGTCAGATTTTGTCAACGTTTCACAATAACACATTAAGTTTGAGTGATCGTGGCTTTGGCAGGTATATGCTAGAGGTCTGGAAATTGATTCCCTATAAATATACATATAAGGAATTATATTAGCATAGAAAATTAAGTACAAGATGGAAAATTTCAAATCTCTACGTCTAATAGTTTGGAAATGCTAGGGCGGGACTACCTTATGGTCAAACAGACGGACGGACGGACGGAGGGACAGAGCAAAATTATAAGGGTTCCTTGTAGTACTTCGTCATTCTCTTTAGTATGAAATCCACGCCTTAAAGAAATAGATAAATATCTCTACACGTAAAGCAACATAATATTCAAGCGAAAGAACTGTTACTATTCAAATTTGAAGTAATTTATATATTAGTTATTCTATAGAACGATAAAGCACTTTAACATACCAATTTCCATTTGTAAAATCAGTTTATTCGCATAAATTCAATTATAAGGCGTCATTGTTCAAAGTCAATTTGTATTTGTGGTGAACATTGTTTGCTTTACAAAGCGCTAGTAATACTATTGTAGTAGGCGTTACAGTATAATTGAGTACGCGTAAGATAATTATTATTATTATATATTGGGCTCTTTTGATGGATACGTATAAAAAAACATTACAAAATCCCAGAGGATGTTGTTGTCTCGTCATCCAGGCCGGACATATTCCTTTACTCAAAGACTTGCGGACGTTCAAACGGACGGACGAAAGCACAGTGGGATGGATGGATGGGCAGACGGATAAGCCGAATAGAGCCAAACTGTAAGGGTTCCTTATAGTGCTACGGAACCCTAAAAAGGTACAGGTATATTTTGCAAATCGATAAAAATGGATGAAATAAAACAGTATTTTTTAAAATTTATTTCTGAATCTTTGGCAAAATGTAGTAATTTGTTTAAAGTAAATTTTATTAAGAAAACTATTTCTAAATTACCAATATATTATATTATCTATATTCATATACATATCTGTACATTAGTTACTAATTATTATTTAATTTTATATTTGTAATACATTAATTGACAGACTGAGGCGTTATAATTGGAAATTTATCACAAACACAAAATATAAAAAATAACTCTTTCGCATAATCCGCGAATATAAAGCTTAGAATCAGCTTTATTCATTCGCGATGTTATAAGCAAATTAATAAATTTTTACCTATTCGTTATTTATGATTATGAATTATAGAAAATAATTAAATAGAAAATATTTTTATATTAACTGAATAACCCTCAACTAATTCATTTCCTTAATACAACATTAAAGAAGTTAGACAATATATAACATACGAATCAGTGACACTGAGTGAAAGGCAAAGTCAGCTGAGCGGCAATCTCTCTTCAAACACTATTTACACCTTCGCAGATGATGCATGAGTGTTTACTTACTATCTCACCTACTTGCAAGAGAAAACACCACTTCACCATAATGGCGATTATTGCAACGTGTAATAATAATCATTTGCTAATTTGTTTTCATTAATATTATAACACTTCATCGTTAAAACGTTGAAAGTTGATGAAATTTTTAATTTTATGTGTGTACTAGCGGACCCGGAATAAGGCGCTGTTCTGTTCTGCCCAAACGTTGGGTTACTTACTATTTACTACGTTCTTTTAACCTATAATATTATTCCCGTTCCCTCTCCGTTTGCTTTCCCGTTCCCAATATTATCAAAAATTAAACGTAGCAAAGAGACAAACACTTTTAAGTATACCAACTTTATGATCTATTTATGACGAGTACGTACCACGATATTTAATTTTGATTTGTCGCTATTTCGACTCCCCCGACAGAATGGTCTCCCTGTCGATATCCGATATTACTCTCCGTTAATTGGTGAAACTCTCCGCTGTCGATGAAGAATGATCTCAAGGAATTAACGATTTCTAAAGCCTAGTTTAATAACGATCTCATTAGACCCTTGGTTATTTGGAACATAATATGAATGACGGCTTAAGAACCCTTTTCAACGTCTATGAGTTGTCTCTAGTAGTCTGGTCCAGGATTAGGGCCACGTGTAAGGTTCGTCATTAATATTCTTAGCATTTAAGTGCAAATGAATTAGAGCAATGTATTGTGTTCTCCTAGTGCAATGTGACGAATTAGTAAATTGTAGTAAGTAAATTACTAATTTGCCGCAAAGTTTTATTAACGGCAAAAGTTTTCCTATCGGCGTGTGGGTAGGAACCTTACTACTAAATCTCGCAGAAACATTAATAAAGATATGTATGTGAACGTGAGATTGTATTGTTGAAATTTTTGTCAATCGTTTACTTCTGAGGTCGTGGCCTAATCAGTGGTCGGTATTTGAGTCGATCGCTAAGTTAAGTTGCTCTGGCTGCGACCGGGTGATAGGTTCTGTGGTTAATTTGCTGTTCGAAAAAGTTAGTTTGTGAATGCATTTCCTAGCGTAAAAAACTGGTCACTTATAAAACTGGTCACTTATAATTGATATTTACATTTAATGTTAATTTTTTTCGTCATATCATCAAAAATCTCGTCCTCGAGTATCGTAAGTGTCTCACCAGTCAATCTGTATAAACAGTAATGAATGATTGAAAGAATTTGTGACTATTTAATTAGATTAATATAAACATTTCACGCCAATATAATGGCAGAACATGTACGGTACACTCAATTATTTATAAGACCATGTTTTATAGCAAATAAATTATATAATTGTGCCAAATTTCAAATTCTGCGTCCAAAGTCCACGCAGTTTTCGTAAAATTGTATCAAAGGATGTTGCTTTACGGCTTTACGTATTATAATATGGCGATACTAACATAGCTATTGCCATTGCGAGCGCGGTTTCAAGTGTACAATGACAGAGTAATCATGAGGAGTTAAATCATTTCTGTAAACCCTCTAAACAAACGGAAGCTAACGCTCGTGGACCTAATCTTAAAGATTAGGTCGATGTTTCCGCGGACGAGGGTTGGCTCCACCCTTCGCGTCGTATCTGAATCATCGTTGTTCATTAGCGATACCTACTAGTAGCAGTGGCAACCAAGTAACTAGATCAAGTATTTGGACGTTTCATTTTAAAGCACTATTATGCGTTGTGCATGTAGTTGACTAATTAAAGGTTACTTTCAAATTGATTTCTTTCCTCAGTTCACTCCCACTGCTGGACACAAGTCTCCCTCGTGAGTTTCCACAAAGACCTAGCTCGGAATGCTGTCCTGTTTGTTTATTTTTCGTGTCATTCTAATAGGATTTTACGGAAAGGTAAAGGAGTTCGTAGAATTGTAATCTGAGTATTACGAATAGCCTAATAGTATTTGGAGCTCTTTAAAGATATTTAAACATTTGAAAAATTAGAAAAAACCTTAATTAATAGTACAAAGAATTTATATTAGTTATCTTATAGTATCAACGCGCAATATAAACGTATCAAAATTACCTTTCTTTGAAACTATAGTTTAGTAAATAAATTCTATGGTTATTCCTTGATAAATTCAGCTTACTCGCGTCACTATTTATAAAGGAGTAAATTGCGGCTGAGTTTTATGTCGAGTTTCATAATGGCCGAATGGAATATATGACCGCGCTACGGTTTCTCTTATCGACCACCGGAGCGCAGCCGGCCATTATTTACGACCGCGGCTTTCTGCATTTGTCAGTCATCGCAGGTGAATTTAAAGTGTGCAGTGTGAGAATGTGGCCAGATATGTTTTGCAGACCACACGTACAAACGTAGGACGCGGACGGAATTATAGAACAGCCCATAAGTGCAACAAAACTCAAGTACATTCTATATGTTACAATACAAGCTTTTATTATATTACAAGAGGCAAACGAGCAGATCGTCCATGGACATCTGCACAGTTAGAGCGCTTGCAGATTCGTTGGCGGCTTTAAAGAGGGGTTTAGGTCACCGGAAACTCTCACAAACCGAACGAAACAAGACAACAATACTATCAGTTGACGTGACAGCATTGCCGCCACTTCACGCCTATCCTATGTGAGGAAGAGGTAATCATAACAAATCGCCAAACATTAAACAATTGTTCAAGGAGCATAGGGGCAACTGAAGAGGTTGTATTTTGCTATGATAAGGATCAAATCAGTGGTTGGTTCTTTAGGTCAAGTGTTCATCGACGAAAATATTGCTAATTAAATAATACGGAACCCTTAATATAAATAATACGGAATTTGTTATCACCTAAATATTACAAATCCTTAAAAAAAATTATGCATAATTATGCTAAAAAATGGCTTTTACAAGAGTTTGCAAAAAAGTTAAGTGAATAAACTAATTTTGAATTTGAATTCGCTTCGTCCTATAATCTCAAAATGGTATTTCTTTGAAATGAGGACTAATATTAGACAAAAAGTTTAAGCATTCTTCTCACACACGTAACAAACGAGTTTCGGATGTGACGAAGGTAATGGAATAGTCTTGCTGTTCACAATTTGCTATCAGGCAAGCACTTAAAACACCATGTCAATGTCAGAAAAATTCTGACAATGTTTGATAGCCCATTTATCAATGAAGGCTATACACCATTACGCTAAATTTGAATCTATTTTTACCTAATTTCAAGCGGACGAAGTCGCCGGCACAGCTAGTTTATAATAAATATCTAACACCGTATTGATGCAGCATTGTAAGACTTTCTCTGGCGTGTAATCAGCAATTAAAACTTCGAGCCATATTTTTACCAATACCTAAAAGACGAAAACTCGTGCTCCACACCAATACCGAATTAATTAAAACTTTTAAACGTCACATTGACAGGTTATTAAAAGTTATTATCATCAAAAAATTTTCAACACAACAATTACTTACGCGTAAAATATGTATATTTCTTATCACAAAACTTTATTACCTCTCATGCTAAAATTAATGTAGAATTTATCGCGCGTACGCGACAAGTAACGATGTCGTGGGTTTCCTTTTAATTTATTTATCATCGGGCGACATCGGTGAGATATTCGGTGCCTCGCACGCGATGTCTTTAAAATGTAATGTATATAGTTGAGAGCCTGTACTCTGCTAAACAAACGCTCTCATATACGACTTTTCATTTATTCACAGGTGACGTCGGTGATAAATTCACTACAATATTTCTATTATTCGTCTATGTCACTACAATATACCAAAATGAGGCTTAAAGTTTATCTACATTGAGATGAAAAATGAAAAAAGTTTTGAAATATACATACTTGACCGGAATGACTGTAGACAATCCAGGGAAGCAGTGCTTTCCTAGAATCCTCGTATGACTTACAGTCTATTACGTTTGAGTAGACCCAATTTAAGCAAGATGATAGAAACAAATGCTTATCTCAGCTAGGTGTAAACGAGAGTACACTATGTAGAGGATGCACGGAGAAAGCAGAAACACTACGTCACGTCATGCTAGACTGCACTGAGGTGGCGGAACCAAGTGCCAAAATCCTCGGGACACTGGTTTCTCTGTCGGATGCCTTGAAGAATCCACAGCGCATTCTCGATTTCTGGCTGGAGTTTGTCCGGTTGAGATAACTGACCAGTTAGTCCCTCGCGCACAATGATCGCTAATCTACGACAAAGTGCGGAAACCACAGTAAAAAAAGAAGAATTATTGAACTTTCCAACATCAAATTATTATCATAAAAATCGGTTTATTAATTAATTATATATTAGATATCTAATCCTACAATAGAATTATAGGATATAATCTCTTTAAAAAGCCGCCGCGTTTCCTTTTAAGTGTATAGTCCACTAAAGAAGAATCCACTTCATCGTCGGACACAGTGCTGTATTATACAAATGATTGCGTCAGGACGATTTTTGAAGAACATCATTTGTGTTAAATAATGGTCTCGGTTTGGTCCCACAACGGGACATATTTATAGGGGCGAACTTTTACGACCCACCAATTTTTACCACGGCCAACGATAAGATTACGTTTATCCGCTGTTTTAACGCTAGCGTTTAACGCGGTTTTGCTCGGGATATTGAAGAGTTGACCAACCTCTTATATCGGGAAAGCGTAGAAGTAATTATAAAGTAAGAGCTTTATTATTCGTTCAATTGTTATTATTCTTATTTATAATTGTTTTGAAATGAATTAAAGCATAAAAAACTACAAAAGTTTGGCTTAAATTCTAATGGCCATTATTTACTTTTAAAAAAAAAAGCAAGTTTGAGAAGTAATGCGCCCTGATGTGTATCTATATGTCCCATTTGAGCCGGTGGTATAACATTTCCGACAATAGATGGGCCCACCATTTCAATGTCTGTTCGCGAACAATGGCTTGTAATATAAATCAAGTAATTGTAATGATTCTACATAATTTTGTCTGCGAGGGATGTCTGTCCATAAAACAAAATATATGAGTTGGCTGTGTCGGCGCCATTCCGCCCAAAGCTAAATATGAGAAGCGATATTTTAGAGAACAGGTTTTTTTGAAATAATAAAAACATACAAATATCTTTTTACATCTTGTATTCTTCTAAGAATAACATCTGCTCTATTTCCAGTATATAAAATCCACAGAGTTTTAATATTTTTTATACCTTTCGTCTATTTTTAATTTAGGGGTAAGATTAGCCGAATATTCAGAACGTATCCGGCTTTCACATGATTCCAGCAGGAAAATAATATCCTTAAAGTTATATTGAGGATATTTCGCAAATAATGTTAATGATAATTTGAAGCTTTTATCAACTCGCATATTTTCATCAAAGCTTAATATTTCGTAAATATAACCTAATTTGGATTAGGACTGCATGCTGCAGTGAAATTACCTAGTTTACAAGAAACAAACCATTGGCAATAACAAAAACCGTCAAGACAATGTTTAAACCTTTAGGTTATGTTGTTATGTTATTAAAAAACATGTAATCAATTTGGACAATTTGAAAGTATAGCTATTGCTATGTTGATGCAGGAGATAAGTTAGATAAAAGTGAAAATAGGCTTAAATAAAGTGGCATTCAACATCAGATGTTGCGTGCGGCCCTCGATGCTTAAAAATGTAGCTTGGCAAACTAAAAAAATGTGGAATAAGCAAGCATCTTACGACAACCGCCTGACGTAGGCGTAATGGCGAAAAGAAAGGCATTTGTGAGCGCGTTACAAGGCGCCGACAGATTTGCTAAAAGGAGAAAATATCCTTCGTTATCTGCTGACGATACAAAAACTGCCAACAAAAATATATTAAAATAAACACTGGTCAGGTGCGAGCCATATTTTGCTTTGTAGGTTCACTTACTTAAAACAATACAGTCTTAAACTTAGTCTGATTCTGTGAGTTAAAAACGACGGATTAATGAAATGAATGATTTGAGTAAAAACCTGACATCTTACATGACTATAAATCGTATGAATCGTTTCCTTTATAAGATTTTTGGGGTTCTAATTTTCTCTGATACATATATGTTGTAATATGAAGTATATATACATGGTTTTAGTATCCTGACCTAAATCTGTAATTAAACTAACCAATTATTTGCGACCCAAGTTATAATATATGAAATCTTATCACCATATTCATCACACCAATTTTACTATTTTGTACCCTCTCCCCCGTTTTTGTCACAGGCTATCACATCTTCGAAGCCCCCTTCCCCTTGGTGTGACGTCAAAGATGTTTCTATATTTTGCAGGGATTAAAAATATTTACAATAAAAAAGTGCATTTAATTTTTTCACAAAGCTTGAGACACTATGTCAAATTTTGGTGGCTCTACCCTTCCTGACGTAATTTATGCATATCATACTTTACCTAGTAGTAAGTGTATTTTACGAATGCCAAAAAAATCAAGGGGCCAAATTTAATAAGATATTTTGACCTATACTTCCAACTTAGTTGTACTGTAACTCAAGTATTGCACACGTTCACGTTCCGAGAATCAAGTTATAATTGTTATAAGACTATATTTATTTTTAGATCTTATGATGTTTCTTGGAACATAAGTCATGCCTTAAGCTAGGGTATTACTAAGTTTTAGATCAGACTTTATGGAACCCCAAAAACACTTGGGCCAGTCGGGTCGTCGCTCCATACGAGCGCGTATTTGATAAATAGCCTTAAAACAATAAATCAGGATACGGGTGCCAGGATTCGACCCGGACTGGGATTTATCCGCGCTTCTGACCGGGTACGGGGTCGGTGTCGAGGCATGAAGCCTGCAGACGAATTGATACCCAAACTGTTATTGGTTAGGCTGGTTAAAATATTTTAGGAATCTGTTATAAAAGTATACTTAATATTCGATATATTAAGATTTAGTAAAAAACAACTTTTACCTGGACAAAAATTTATTTAAATATTTTTAAACAAGAAGCGGAGCAATGCAAGGTTTTATGTTTGTCAGTCAGTCTGGCGTCCGATACTAACATTTATTTAGAGTTTCAGCTCTTAAAGACTCTAAAAGACATTTATTTGCTTTCTTTAAAAAAATCACAGACTATAAATCTGAGTGAATGTGTATGAAAAATGTGTAATTTCTCAAAAGTCAAGCGCTATAAATAATTTGTTCAAAATTTATCGGTCGTTCGTTGTTTGTATAAGAAAAACTCCGTGTTTTTTTAAGAGAAAACTTCTTGAGATGCGTTGAGCATTTTTGAGATGGAAAAAATCATTGAAGTCTCGACACTGTTACCGTACCGACACCTTCGACTGCGTTCCACTAAGTAAGCGATCGCGTCGTCTCTGTATCAGCCTCGATATGATCAAGTTTATTCTCTTCTCTCCCTCTTCTATCGGCCACTATGTTCTTTAATATACTCGTATTTGTGAGAAAACTTACATAAAATATAACGCTAATTTTAAATGGAGTAACATTATGAGACTTTTTTAAATAAATATTATTTACGCACGCTGTCGAATGCGTGTCGATAACGTTACGGAAGTGCATCATCGGGTGAGACTCGAACGGAAGTTGAAAGGGAGATTATAGTTTAAAAAAGATATCTAAATAAATAAATACATAGGACTTTCCGTATGACACATGGACGTCTGTACCTTACCTAATGCCGGTGTTATAGGTAACAGACGCCTGTTATACACAATTATATTTATTGGTAAAAGTGGCCACATCATGAAATGTATCAATGTTCATTGGGCACATCATGATGTGCCTTGGCCATATTAATGATAGTAAATCGTTTGTCAATATGTTCAACAAAAAACGCAGCCACTGCATGCAATCGTGAAGATTATTTAATTATATCCTAAAATCGTTACATTAACTACCGTTAGAGGTGCTGGAAGCGTTTTGTTTATATGTCAAAATGGCGGCCAAAACAGAGGAAAGAAGTCTATGGACATTACTGGCTAATTAAATACATGCGAAATGTAACACTGTTGCGGATAAGTCAGAAGCGGTCGCAGTAATTTAATTAATTAAATGTCCTGGTCAAATTTAGTTGTCCATATCAGGAAATGAAATTGAAAAACCATGTGATGAAATCTCCGGACCATTTCATGATATGGTCAATTCCCCTCCCCGATAAGGCTACGACATATACATATATAAAAGATAATACAGCCAGACTCGAGGCGGGAATGGAATCTATAATGTTGGAGCGGAGGGCAGGGGCACAGCCAACTGCGCCAACGGGCCAGTCAAAAGTTCATTTTTCATAGTACTGTTTTTCATTAAACTTTAAACAAGTTAGGTCAATAATGAAGTCATCGATCCAAATCATTTGCCTAGTTCTTTAATTAAATGGCTGATTATCATTCAGGAAGCTGGTAGAACGGCGCCGTTTATTAAAGAAGCTGTTAATTGAATCGCTAATTTAGCTATCTGTTTGCGGTATATATACATACATATAGACGGAGCTAAAGAAGTTTTACTTCCGTCGTGTTGTTTAAAGCACACCTGTGTTTTTTTTTATTTTACGCTTGAAATTTTTCATCATTCAATACTTCCTTAATTTGAAGAATGATATATGAAATGTGTACGTAAAATTCTATTATTATAACATTTATAAGCAATTGAATACTATGTAGTAGAAAAAGGCTTATATAATAAAGATGAAACGTGAACCTAATTATTTATCAATGTGATTTAATCTATACTAATATTATATAAAGCTAAAGTTTCTTTGTTGGCTTGAACGCGTTACTCTCAGCAACTACTACTGTCCAATTTGAAAAATTTTTTCAGTGTTAGGTAGTTCATTTATCAAGAGAGGCTACATATTATCACACTAAAATGTATTTTTTTTACCTAATTTTACGTTTATTTCTACATTTCACCTTAATTTAAATAACTTATAAAAAATATTTACTGAATTATAATATTTGTAAAAGTTTGTGTCGACAATCCCTTCATTAGTTAAAATATTTTTAAAGAAAATTCTTAGTTTTGATAATTATAATTTTAGCTGGTAACATGACAACAATTAATAATTAATTGTATGTAATTATTATCCTTTGAAAAGAAACAGTATCCTTTCAACGCCATCTATTAGCGATAGCTAGTACTAACACGAAACTAATAGCATAGTTTCTAGAGAGCAAGAACGTCTCTCAGCCTTCTCCCTGCGCCATACAGAGTTCTGACGAGATGGTTTAGATGGCGCTAGTTGCATTTAAAATAATTTTACTAGTCAAATGAATTATAATACTGTCTCTGTACAATTTAACACATAAGAAACTATCTCTACAGTTACAATAAATTTTATAAATAATAATGGTACTTTTTATATTCTAGCGTATAAACCTGACACAGTGCTAGTAGATCGACCAGCGCCCCGCAATGATTGTTGATATAACTGTCCGTCGTTGTATCAGTCAATGGTTGGCAATCGAAAGCGGAGACCTTTAATAAACACCTAAAAAGAGCACTCGCTTGACATTTACACAGACATTACATGGTAGTCAGAATGGTACTTATTTAGTACCATTCTGACTACCATATATCACGATTAAAAAAAATATTTTCGAGTATTTTCAACAATGAGCATGTTGGATTTCAGCAGATGAAATATTTAATTGACCTAAAATATAACAGAAATAGGCCTAATAGTGTCTTATAAAGCGTCATTTTAACGTATTTTACTTTAATAAATACTGGCTTGGTTTAATATTTATTGTGCCAGTTAGGCTGATGTTCTATTTTTAAATGACTACTATGTACGAATCTATTTCTAGGTTATAATAACACGCGCACACCAAATTAGTAACTTTATCAAACCGTTAAGGTCTCAAGGACATTTATTTTATGTTACAAGGCAAACTAGCAGGCAGCTAAGTGTCTACTGACGCCCATGGACATCTGCACGACCAAGAGGTAAGCAGATGCGTTGCCGGCCTTAATGACGAGTTTAGGCCGCCGGGAAGTCTCACAAATCGAACGAAACGCGACAATAATACCATCACTTGACGTGACAGCATTGCCGCCACTTCACGATGGCAATCGGTCATCTTAACTCGCCCTACAGCCCTCTGCAATCTAAGCGGACCCTGGTACTAGACCAGAATAACGCTAGGAAGAAGATGTACAGACATCAAATACCTTATGGCCATAAAATTTCGTCACTAAATTGGCATCAAATTTCGGTAAACAAAGAATAAATAAGTACATAAAAGCCTGCATATAAATTGATATTTAAAACAAAGCTCTCTTCATTAACGAGCGAAGTTTATTATAGCTTTTGAAAATTACTGTCCACTACTTCAAAGGGGCGGAATTTCTATATTAATTAATTCAAAGGACTCGAGCAAAGTACAAAGTTTATAAACAAACTTATAATAAGGCGTGGTGATGATTAGGGTGGTACACCACTGTGAGCGATTGCGAAGAATATTTGGCTTTTTTAATGATAACAAAAGAACAGATTTTATTTTTGATATAACTGCTCATTTTATTTATAAACTAGCTGTAACCCGCAATTTCGCCCGGGTGAATTCAGTTATATTCTTAAATTTTGAGGGTTTTCATTATACTGTGCGGAAACCTTATTATTTAGCTAAAAATAGCTTATGTTATTCCTTGTAAAATTAGCTATCTATCAGTGAAAGTACCGTTTATATCGGTTCAGCTGTTTCGGAGATTACCCAAAGAAAACAGACAGACCAACTAACAGACTGACCGACAAGCAGAAAGACAGATAAACATGTTTAAACTTCCGTTTTTGCTATAGGTATCGTCATATACAATTAGTTAAAAAAAATTCGACGCTACAAACAGACCCTTCAATTTTACTTATGTGTAAAGATAAAATGTATGTAATGTTAAATATTCCATTGTTGTATATTTATTTTTATAACGATGGATAAAGAAGCAAGCAATTGACCTGACCAACACTCATGGACAATTGAACCACCAGAATGTTCGAAAATGCAATTTTTTTTATTTTTTACA
Source organism: Charaxes varanes (assembly GCA_024363005.1). Classification (NCBI taxonomy): domain Eukaryota; kingdom Metazoa; phylum Arthropoda; class Insecta; order Lepidoptera; family Nymphalidae; genus Charaxes; species Charaxes varanes. Next base: position 647,277 of record JANCMC010018178.1, read on the forward strand.
TCAAATAGAACGGCACAATGCCAATTACACTACAAGATATCGTCATGAAAAAAATCAAACGTAATTCTTTGAATTTAAAATAATACACAATAGAGAATTTATTACTAAAATACAAAATGTAAAAGTACACGATGATGGCTTTTGAGAAATATATATGCACATTTCTACAAAAATGTTGTACGAGGCTAAGAAAACGTAGAAAATCGCACGGTTCTAGACAACGAGGTGATAAGGGTGAAATCTAGTTTTGTTTAATAATGCTGTAAACAACATGTCTGGTTTATAGCTTCGCTTAAGCGATGTGAAATCGTCCTAAATCCTGTAAAGAAGCGACGACAGTTTAAAAGTTTGGACAGCGGTTAAGAATACTTTACTTCATAAAATCTTAAAATTTATTGCATCCCCAAATTGCTTAACTTTCATGGAAGATGGAGATGTGTCTATTATTTATTTTTGGGCTATGCTTTGCATTTACTTAAAAGTATTTTAATTTAATTAAGAAATTAAGCCTAAGTAGTTTAACGGTAGGAATACAGGCTGAATGGAAGCAGAGTTATGTGCTTGTGTGTCTCTATTGTGTTGAGCATTGAAGAGCTATGCTTTGTTGTCCTGTGCGGAGCAGCATTAAGGTGTGAGGAGGTAGGCTGTACAGAGCGGTGTATGCCTGTGCGGATCTGAGCTGTGTGGATTGGCATGAAGCTGTGAGAATCTATCCTATGCAGAGCGGACTGAAACTGTATGAAGCGGAGTGGAGCTGCGCAGATCTGTCTGGTGCTAGCCGGAGCGGAGCTGTGCGGAGTGAAGCATAGCGTGCAATGTTGAGTGGAGCTGTATAGAGTTGAATTGTGTTGAGCAGAGTGGAGCGTGCGGAGCTGTGTAGAACTGAGTTGCGTGGTCAGTGCGAAGTAGAGTGGAGCATGCGGAACTGAGTGGAGCTGTGCAGAGCTGTGCAGAGCTGAGCTGAGTGGAGCTTGCGGAGCTGAGTGGAGATATGCAGAGCTGAGCTGTGAGGAGTGGTGTGGAGGTATGAGGAACTGTATTGTGCGTTGCGTTGTGGAGCGGCGCAGAACAGTACAGTAATAATAAATATTTTATAAATTCCGATACGACACTCCATACATAAACTCGAATATTATACACAACTATAATTTCTAAATGGAACATTCAAATATTACTTGTTAATTAATTAGAAATGGTCTAACATTTGTTAATGAAACAAACTGTACTTTCATTCGTGTAATCCACTTACGAGAGGCACTGTAATTTATACCTATCAATTTTAAAACAAGTTACTAAACAAATTACCCGCCGCGGTGTAATTATCGGTATTACCAGCCCGTACAAATGGCCGGTGGACAAAGGCTGGGTAATTAGTATGCTGGAACGGTGCTATCGTAAAATTTAATTTGTGTTTACGTTGTAGGTACTAGTGGTAGTAAACAACGAGTTATTCTGTTCTGTTAGACAATATTATCTTTGTTGTGTCTGGAGCACGCTTCAAGGACTGATAATTATCGAGTATTTATAGAAATAATATTGAAGTCTGTCTGTGATTTCTTCAGAGTGATATGTTACAAATTAATTTGTGTTTACATTGTAGGCACTCTTGGTACTAACCAACGAGACGTTCTGTTACACAATGTAATCTTTGCTTGTCTATAACTTCCAGGATTATCATTTGATTATATATATAACTAACTGAAACTTCCGATTTTGTCCGCCTGAATTCAGTGATTTTGTTAAATTGTTGGCCATTGTTGATAATCAAAACATAGCTTTTAGCCAAATATACTATCACCAGAATATCATAGATTACAAGCTGTAGCCCGCAACTTCGTTCGCGTGGACCACCCTTAACATTTAGGGGTTTAAAAAATACTTTACGACCGATTCACAAACCTACATATACAAAAATTTTCATAAGAATCGGTCAAGCCATTTCTAAGGAGTTTCGTAATAAACACTGTGACACGAGAATTTTATATATTAAATTACTAGTTGTTACCCGCAACTTTGTTCACGTAAAATAAGGTGAAATATTTTAGCGTGATGATATATAGCCTATAGTCTTCCTTGTTAAATGGGCTATCTAACACTGAAAGAATTTTTAAATCCGCCCAGTAGTACCTGAGATTAGCGCGTAGAAGCAAACAAACAATCACTTCAGCTTTAAATATCAATAGTAAATAAAAAACGTTCAATATAGTTAACTACCATAAGTGCTCATAAAAAACCAATGTAAATAGATAAATTTTGTCTATGATATCTAATTAACAAACGATAGATAAAGCTATTGTGTCTATGTGCGTTCAATATAATAGACAAAAGAAGCAACAGTGTTGCCTTTAGGTACACCATAGCTATATTCCATGGTCACATCATCAGCGCGTGTAAGTCTGATGACGCACGGCTACCATATTTGTTCCCTTGAGAGGAGATAATGATATGTACAAATCTTAGGTTTAACATGTGAACCTCGAGATTTCAGCGGTAAAAAGGATGTATTGAACTCCGCGTGGTGCCCCGTTTGATTCTAAATACGCTTTTATTTTCTTATGCATCTTTGATTGGAGATTGACGCTTATTTGGTGGGGATATGAGGATTTATTCGTACCTGAAGCATTCCTACTTTTCTTTTGTTTAAAAAAAAAGTAATTTTTTTTTTATAATCAACCATCTGTCTTTCCTGAACGTTCGCAAAGCTTTGTGTATCTAAGTTCTTGTCCGACCGCCATCTATTGGTAGCACACTGATTCTTTATTGCTTCTTAAATGTTCTTTGTAGTTTGACTCTTTCTTTCTTTATGAAAAGAAAGAGAGAAACAACTTTTGCAAATAATAAAAATGGTGATCATAGAGTAATATCTTGTAAAGCAGATCCTGAAATTCTGCGAATAATATTAGCAAACAAAATCCCTGTACAACCTACTAAAAGACCTTGGCTTGTCAAGAACTATCATAAGTTCATTCCTAGAAAGGACATCTAAAGCCGCGCCAGTAGGATCATACCAGATTTGGCTAGGCAGGGGAAGGAACACTGGCAGTGAAGGTGCGTGTTAGTGATCACTATAAAGAGCGCGCTCCTAAACCTACACCTGGGTCACAAGTCCCGGGCACTGCTATGGTTCCTCAACTTTAGTGTGATGATATAGCTATATGGCATCGCGCTATAGGCTTCCTCGATAAGTGAGCTATTTAACACTGAAAGAATTTTTCAAATCGGACCCTTAGTTCCTGAGATTAGCGTTTTTAAGCAAACAAACAAACTCTTCAACTTTATATATTAGTATTAATGGCTTTCTTTTTTCTGTAATACTTCTAATCGACCAAGTTTAAAGTTCAATTCGTAACTGATTTTGAGTTCATACAAAAATGCATTTTTCTCTGTACATAAAAATAAAATTGAAGTGTCTATTTATCACGTTAAAATTTAATTATTTTACTAATTATAAATCACTACATATACGATACCTATAACAAAAACGCAACATTTTTGTCTATCTGTTTGTTTGTTCCTTCCGTGTAATCTCTGAAACGGTTGAGCCAATTTCAACGGGAATTTTAGTAGCAAATAGTCATAATCTGACCGATTCCGTTTTGGATCTAAAGTGAGTTAATGAAAGAGGCAGCTTCGTTCCAATGTCCTCTATCAGCCATTCTAAGAATTATTTCGCTATCTCTTTCCAACTCCAATTAACGCGTTCAAGCAAATAAACAAACTCTTAAGCTTTATATATTATTAGAATTAGTATCAGCGTCAGCATCAGTGTCAGCGTCAGCGTCAGCATCAGCATCAGCATCAGCATCAGCATCAGCATCAGCATCAGCATCAGCATCAGCATCAGCATTAGTATTAGTATAGATTAAGCTGATGCCCATAGAGCAGAGTATACCGGCTTTAAAGAAACATAGGTAATATTTTTTTAAGGTCTCTAACGTAACGAGATTATAATGGCTACCTACTTATTATGTACAGATTACTAAGTATACTTTTGAGTCTATTCTTATTAAGTATACTTTTGAGTCTATTCTTATTAAGTATACTTTAGAGTCTAATCTTATTAAGTACACTTTTGAGTCTATTCTTATTAAGTACACTTTTGAGTCTATTCTTATTAAGTATACTTTTGAGTCTAATCTTATTAAGTACACTTTTGAGTCTATTCTTATTAGGTATACATTTGAGTCTATTCTTATTAAGTATACTTTTGAGTCTAATCTTATTAAGTGCACTTTTGAGTCTATTCTTATTTATTATTATGTTTTATTTTATTTTTTTGTTTTGTATTCTTTTATTAATGTTTTCTTTGTTATATATTTTTTTTTTTAATATTTTATTGCTTTTATTTTTTTTTTAATTTTAGTCTTCTGGTGTGATTCAGAATAAAGTTATTTTCATTTTCATTTTCATTTTATTTTCATATAATAGCAGCGGGCCAGGCAGATGGTGTCTTGCCCGAACATTGGGTTACTTACGATTTACTTCATTCTATAATATTATTTTTATTATCTACATTCTATAATATTATTTTATTATCCTATAATATTGTCCCCGTTCCCGTTTCCTTTCCCCGTCCTCTTCCCGTTCCATAATGGTTCACTATTTTGGCGTTATTTGGCTTAAACATGACAGATAGACATATGCTGTCGCGGACTTTTTCGTGAAACTATTTGAAATAAACATTTCCTTCATACACTATATACGTGTAACTCTAACGGTTTTTACAGCGCACGCCAGAATAGCTCGAAAATGGCAGAATTTTCTCCCACTTACTTGACATTTATCGTTATTTTTTGGTCAATTTACATACAGGATCTAATAATCCATTAGGAATTAATAGAAACTTAGATAAAATTCCCTTTCACCCATTCTTTACCTTTAAAGACCCCTCCCAACAATATAACTTCCAGATATCCACTCTTCACTAACTCAATTTACATGATTTTATCATTTGATTGTGATCTGTTACATTTTATAAAAAAATACCATACATCGCCAACTTAATAATAAACTGGCCACTTACGATTTAGGTCTAAAGTGAGTTAATGATACAGTCAGCTTCGTTTCAACATCCTCTATCAGCCAATCAAAGAATTATTTCGATATCTCTATCCGACACTGAGATTTTTATTTTTGTCTTTTTAATTAAAAACTTATTTTAGTTAAAAAGACATAAATTAAAATTACATTCTAATGTCATTAATTACTTCATTAACTATTATTAAAATACATAATTGTTATTATAATGCTGTTTTTATCGAATTGTAAACGGTGTAAATCGTAAATGACAAGAAGTTTAGTGTGATTTCCAAAAAACAGCTTTTTGAGTTAGGCCAGTTCGAAAGCGAATAAAAAGACATAAAATCGCAGCCTTCCTCGGCTTTCTAACACTGAAAGAATTTTTCAAATTGGACCACTAGTTCCTGAGATTAGCGCATACAAGCAAACAAACAAACACACTCTTCAGCTTTATATATTAGTATAGATTCTTACTTGAATGGAACTTTAGCGACTGTATGTTTAAGAAGCAATTGTTATATCTCCTTCACTTTACGCCTCAATAGTAAAAATGCAGTTGTCCATGGGCGTCGGTAGTCACTTAAGATTACCGCCTGCTCGTTTGCCCCTTGTTATATATATATATTTTACAAAAATCCAGTTAGCTATACCTATTTTTAAAAAATATTAAGGAAAGCTTAATTTTAATATAAAAATTAGAGTTTCGCACGAAGAAAATTCAAGATGTCGAAAGAGAACAAAATTAATGAATGCAACGCGAACGTTGTCATAGGTTATTAATATTAATAAATATTTTTGAATAACTTGAATTCAGCCATTCATGCAGCTATTGAAAAGGATCCCGCCTATATTTCCTGTCACGTGATCTTGTTAAATCAAAAAAGTTTAAATATTGCTGGACTGCATATGGTTTTTTTCCTATCGTTATCCCGGTTTCCACTTAAATTGCCGAGAAAATGGCTGCGGAGCAATTTAAGATGACCGATTGTCGTCTGACGTCATTCCCGGAACGCTCACGATCTCTAGAACCTCACTAATAATATCACCCAGTCACACTAATTGGGCCCCACTGTTTTAAGTGCCTTCCGAAACACTATTGCTTAACACCGTTTTTATATCTTAGCGATGGCAATCTTTAATAAACAAAATATAAAAAAAAGATTTCAAAGGACGCGTTTACATAAAAGAAAACTTGACAGATTGCAACCTGGCGACAGACAGAGTTACAAATTGATATAATTATATCCCTTTGTACCTCACGAAAGCCCTACCGCAAAATTTTCTTTTCATTTCCTTTACTTTCTTAAAATAGCGTGACAGAATGAAATATATCAAGACGTTTTGTATTCACCATTACTCAAGGTTTAAATTGGCTTGGGCGATTCATGTTGAAAATTTAATTCCACTTAAATAAACGTGCAAAATGGAAGACTCAATAGTTCAATGGTACAAATATAGAATCCAGAAGGAAATAACAGGAAAGGGCATGAAGAAACCTAAACAATGATTCTGCTGTCAACTCGATGAATAATGAGTCATTTGTGTTGAATATACAATCTACCTAAATCACTATTGTTGATGCACGACTAATAATCGTGCCTAACGACTAGTTTTTAATAATGGACATACATACATATGTCGATAGGCACTCAGGTGAACTGCCTATCCAATTATCACTTGATGTCAGGATGATGTATTGATGTCAGGATGTATGTTTGCCGTTCTTTCACGGAAGACTACTGAATGGATTAAAAAAAAAATTAAAGCGCTAATGTAGCTTACGTTATTCCTTGTAATAGCAGCTATCTTCCAGTTTAAGTCCCGTCGAAATCGGTCTACGCGTTTTGAGAGATCACCGGTAACAAATAATAAAGAAATAAACAAAATAAAAAAGCCTTTTATTTCATGCTCGAATTTACAGCACAGTTTAAAAATTAATTAACGGTTAAATTCACATGAACTTCTCTCAGTGAAAGGTGAAGGCCTCCTCCAGAGACTGCTAGTGTTTTCTGTCTTCTGCTACTCGCATCGCTATCATCCCAATAATTCTCTTCATGGCCTCCAATTTTAAAGAGTCCTTTGACCCATCAAGCATAAGCTTGAGATCTTCATTCCTAAATTGATAATGTTTATAAATAATGACAATTTATGGGTATAAAATTTTTAACTAAATACAATGTTTATGTAAATTAATTAAATTAAAAAAATCTTTCCTAACTATACTTTGTACGTTTCTTTAAATTAAATTATTTTTAAAAATACCTTTTCTTTTTTTATAATTCATAAATAATCGTATAGATTAACAAAATCATCATAAAGAATCCAAAACAGATTAAGGCAGTTTAATATTGTTTTTATGAAACTTCTAAATGAATATTGATTTAATAAATACATCTTTCAATAGTCCAGTCAAATATTTATCATTTATGCGAAAAGCGACATTAAAATACCTAACAAATATTTATTTAATTAAATAATATATTCACTTTTTGTAATCCGGTTGGAAAAAGGCACCAGAAGCAGGATCGTTGGCAGGGTACTCCACCTCTCCCTGGACTACCTTGTCATTATTATAAGATGATATGGTCGCTAATATTTAGATCCTTGTCCGTATTTATTCATCTATTCCGGATCCGTTGTCTCTGATTTCCAGCTATTCATTGGTGTGATGCGCGCTAGAGCGAATTCACTGTAAATTTTATCAGTGTCGGTATGAAATTAGCAAGTGAAATTTCTGGACCGTTTGTTAATTAGATGCTCTGTCTTAGAACGGTTCTTGCTTTATCAAATACTTCGAAAATCAAGTATTCAATGGCAACTAAATTCGTTCATTTTATTATGCCGAATTTTGATATCATGCTACAAAAAAATTTAATTTTTTTTATAGAAAAAATGGGTAGAAAATTGAGTATGGCTGACAGCTAACTATATTAAGCTCAAATAACATTGACTGTTATCATTTTGTTGCCTTATTTAAAGATTCCACACGATTAAAGGATTCTTCAAAGTCGAGTATTCAATCGAATGATGAAAACTCAACCTGAATATAAATTACTTAATACAAAATACCCGTTGGTCTATTTGCATAATTCCTTATTGTCCTTTATTATTATGTCTATCATTCAATCCTTGGTAGGTTAGTAATTCCATATTAATCGGGTCCCACTGTTTTACGTGCCTTCCGAAACACGGAGGAGGTCGCATATCAAATATAAACCAGTGCTAGATTGGGTCACCCATTTATCACCCGGTCGCAGCCAGAGCAACTTTACTTAGCTATCGACTCAAATGCCGACCACTGATTAGGCCGCGACCTCCTCTATAAATATATTAAATTATTAAAATAAGATCTCACGCACACCAATGTCAAGCGATTTATATCTTTAAATTTTACTATAAAGCTGTGTCAAAGCGTAGTCATGACGATAGCAAGCAAATATAAAAATTTGTGGGCGAATTTCGACCAGCCGGCGATCTCTTTTTTATTTTAAAGGAGAAATATTTACTAAGAGAATTTTTCAATTGCAATTGCAAATGAACGGATTGAATTATAATTTCATTTATAATTTAATCCGCAATAAATTATTTATCATATGAAACCGGTTTATGATGTAATTTATTCTGTTATCGATATTGGTTTTGAAGGCTCTCTTTTTTAATTTATGCAATAATAATTGCAGAGCTTGAATTGCAATGATAGTAAATCAAATGTGGGTCCAATTTAGCTTGCCAGTTCTGATAACCGAAATCGATGAAAGTAAATCAAAGCTTGTAAAAAAGAAAAAAACGTTAGTATAGATTACAGGTTTTTGTACATCTCTGTTCAGTGTATAGTGCTAAAATATAAGCTCAGAGTATTCAAATTCAAATGTTGCATAGCAGGTGCTTCAAAGCCGGGACAAATTGGGAAATTATAAGGTGCTAACTTATTATTACTTTGAACCCGGAAATTTTCCTTTTAATAAACACCCGGCACACCTAGTGTTTTAAGTATTGACGGTCCCTAGCTAAAAATAAATGTTAGGTGGAGCAATAAGTTTTTATGCAGCTTTGAAGCTGATTTATTGGTCAATCCTTTGGTATGTTTTTTTTTTAAATTTCGAATTCAGAATTAAGAAAAAAAGCTTACAAGATGGTATAAGTCAAGTATAGGCCTTGGTGAAGAACAAGAGTGGTAGTCTAAATTTTTAAAGAAATGAAACGTTTTATCGATTCGAAATCTTAAAAAAAGATGCACCAAAGGGTTGACCAATAAATCAGCTTCCAAACTACATGAAAAGTTATCGCTCCACTTAACATTTATTTTTAGCTAGGGACGGTCAAAACTTAAAACACTAGGTGGGCCGATAAATGTGTCTGGGAGTGTATATTGGACTTTAACCATAGTACTCACCTCCATAGTCTCTGGACCTAGGGCGTAACCTGGTGGCAATAAGGGCTAAACATAGGATGATGGCCACAGTGAAAACTGCACCGAGCACGCCACCAACTGCCCAATTCACCTCCCAGGCTTCTTGCGCTTCTGTGAGAAAAATAGCCCATATAAAAAAGAGCGAATTATTGCATGAAAGGCTTGTTCTTCTTTCTTCTTGTTTCCTGTCGTCTTCCCGATTAAGTACCAGGGTCCGCTTAGATTGTAGAGGATGTGGCTGTGGGGCGAGTTAAGATAACAGATTGCCATCTGACGTCATCCTCGGAACCCCCACGATTTCTACAACCTTACGACTAATATCACAAAGTGATATTAATCGGGTTCCACTGTTTTACGTGCCTTCCGAAACACGGAGGAAATAAACCAGTACTAGAATGAGTCACCCATCTATCACTGGTCACAACAAAAGCAACTTAACCTAGCGATATATTCAAATGCCGACCCCTGATTAGGCCACAGCCTCCTCCATGGAATGTTTGTTATGACAGCATATTTTCCTTTCCTTTAAAGGACAAACGTAACCTTAATAACTTTACATTCCATACACAAATTAGCAAGAAATTTTAAGAATTTTGTTTCTTATAGGAGTGGTTAAAGTGTTGAATGCTCTTCCTGCAACTAAAATACGAGTATCTTCCGATAAAAAATCTTCGCGGCAAGATATGCACCCAGTTCCCTTACGGATTTGAGTCCACTCTTTCTACCGTTAGGATATTAAGCTCTTAAACAATAATATAACGTTCTGAAGTGAGGAATATAGATTTCCAATAAACCTGAGATTTTCCCTAAAAATTCGATACGGGTAATCTTCAAACGCAATCATTATAATCTCCTTGAGCTGTGGGCTTTCCTATTTAGATACATAATGGGTATAATCGAATCTGCAACGCAATAGTCAAACATATATCGATAGATAATACATATTATAAATAAATATATGCAGGACTATATGACACACGGACGTCTGATCCTAAGGTAGACAACTTAATGCCTGTGTTATAGGTAATAGACGCCTGTTATACATAAATATTTTCTTTATAGAGATATATAAATGCATATGTATGCATGTATGATGTATATGTATACATAATACACTTAGACTCGAGGCGGGAATCGAACCAACGAACCTTGGAGTAGAAGGCAGGGTTACTGCCCACTGCGCCAAAGTATCAGTCAAATTATATTTAAGATTTAAGTATGTTTTTGCTCTCATTATGAGCGCAAGTTCGCGATAGAGCTTTAATAAAGCATATCTGAAATATTCCTAATTCCCTTTTTTTGGTTTGAAATTTTGTGTGAAGAATAACTTCGGACATCTAGGACATTAGGGGGAAACGTCTATCCTTTATTCGGTTAGATAAGGTTGCAGGGGTTTTTTTTTATTTATGAAACAAGGGGGCAAACGGATCGGTAGTTCACTAGTGAACTACTGACGCCATTGCAACACCAGAGGGCTCGCAGATGCGTTGCCGGCCTTTGAGGAACGAGTGTGCTCTTTTCATGAAAGTCTCTAAGTCGTATCGATTATTATGTCGAGTTCAAAGACACCATGTGGTGGCTAAATTCGGCTGCAGGTATAAGTCCAAATAATTCTACGGAACACTGTCTGTGATACGTGCGGAAAAGTATTCGCCATTAATGTATTTTAAGCGTATTGGACGAGATTTTGCGCTATTGCAATAATATTCCCATTACAACTCGATTAAGCTACGAAATTGACGCTTGAATTTGGGCGAAATGGCCGTTTTTAGTGACTATGGAACCGCCTTCAGTTTAAGCTGTTCCAATATTCGTTAGGCGTGGACTAAATTACGCGCGGAGTTTAGTTTTATGTGAGAACGTTAAAAATAATTGAATGAAACGTGCACGTACGTCACTAGCTAACTTTTTAAAAGGTTTTTCTATATACACATCACTACAGAACAGAGTTCCAGGACCAGAAAATGTGCAGGATTGCGATGCGAGGGAATTAAAGCAGAGAAAAGAAGGGAAAATAATATATATAGGACGATAAATTTACATCGAGAGATATACCGAAACTAACTTAGAAAGAATGAGACAAATTAAAGAAAAGATTTTAAAATAAAGAGCCACAATAGCTCAACGGTATAAGGTATTGCCTGAAATTCGCAAGGTATCCGATTCAAATCCGATGTTCGGGTATTGTCGCAACAACAATTCAATTCAAACAATTATTCCCTTTTTCTCTCCCACAAGCTTTTAATTTAAGCTTAGTGGGAGGGAAAAAAGGGAATATAAGACATACCTGAAAAGTATTCCCAATATTCTTTAAAAAAAAAAACAGGATAACAAAATATACAGAAGTGTATATGCAAATATTTACAAAGAAGTTCTTATTGGGAACATGAAGGTTTTACTTTATTTATCAACCGACTTCAAAAAAGGAGGTTCTCAATTCGACTATATTTAATTTAATGTTTGTTACCTCAGAGCTTTCGTCCGGGTGAATCGATTTTGATGACTATTTCTTTATTTGAAAGCTCCCATTTCAATATAGTCCAGTTCTTATAATTTTAAGTCGGTTTTTTGTAAGAATTATTTTATTCGCTTTAAAGTAGAGTAATATTTTTATTTCAATTTCAACTTGACATTATTTTTTATGTACAGGGAGCAGGCGGGTCACATAAGTGACAACCGACGCCCATGGATATCTGCACCACCAGGAGGCTAGCAGATGCGTTGCCGGCCTTTAATGATGAGATTAAGCGACCGAGAAGTCTCACAAAGCGAACGCAATACGAAAACAATACCATCACTTGCCGTGACAGCATTGCCGCAACTTATGTGAAAAAGAGGTACTGGTATCCGGACGTGCATGCCCGCTTCAACTTCAGACCAACATAGGTACAAGCATAGCGCTACCTCTAATTAGATAGGTAGGAGTAATTAAAGGGATGAACTAAGAGGATATAAAGGTAGATGGAGAGGAGAGATAGGTTGCGGATACTACTGTCGTGGACGATTCAAGGAGAAACATAAAATTTCTAGTAAAAGTAAGATGCGACTATAAAAGATCGTTGCTAGGGATCGAATGAATTATCATACTGATTTCAATTCGTCCCAATAAAGCTTTAAAGCATAGCTTGATAGTTCCATCATTTAAGTAAAGTCCGAATTAGGTTTCCTACGCTATTTTACATAGTAACTAATATTACAGCTTATACGCGGTAGAGGTAGGAGCAAAAGCATACCAGCAAAATCCCCATACAACCAACTAAAAGACATTGGCTTGTCAAGAACTATCATAAGTTCATTACTAGAAAGGACATCTAAAGCCGCACTAGTAGGATCATACCAGATGTGGCTAGGCAGGGGAGGGAACACTGGCAGTGAAGGTGAGTTTATATTTAAAAGCACACGTAAATTGTTGTAAGACCAAATTCCCAAGTTTACAGTAGAGTATTACGAACATGTATGTAAATTGAAATAAAATCTTCATTATATAACATATTTGTGTATACAATTATATATTCAATAATGCCTTTTCATTTTTGTATACTATAATATATTAAAACGCGACCGTTCTATAACAATTTAATTGTTTGTAGCGCTCTACTGTAAAGCTGAGAATTTGTTACAACAACTTACGTGGAAGGAATCGAAGTATAGATATCTTGAGGAGCTTGTAGCTTATACTGCGTTGCGCTGGCGGGGTTTAACAAATTTTATTGTAAACAGCGGCTTATAAAATTAACGGTCATAAATTAGTGCTATTTACTAACGAAACTTTATGAAAATGGCTTTTAATTTCTTTAGTATTACATGAGCAAATTGGTACTCAATACGGCTCGCCTAATTGTAAATAGAAGTAAATTATTTATATGTAATTACTAAATTAAATTACTGCGCACTTAACATAGTATTCGTAGTTAGTATTTGAGGAGATCGTAGCTTAATTAGTTTCTGCCTAAACACATTTTTATGTAAAAAAAATTGGTTTGATGGGAGTTCTATTCTACCGAACCAGGTTCAACCCGCGACTTTATCCGAGTGATTTTCTTCGATTCCATACAAACTTTCAACCACTATTTCTTCCCTTTGAAATTTCATTCTCGAGACAAAAAGTAGCCTTTGCTCATCTCCAACGTTCAATCTATGGTTATACCGAAATCCATCAAAAACAGTTCAATGATTTAGGCGTGAAAGCGAAAAAAAGAGTTACTTCCACATTTATAATATAATAGCTGTGCCCGCGAATTCGTCCGCGTAAAATTAGGTAAAGAAATTGATTAAATTTTAGCGTCATAATATATAGCCTATAGCCTTCCTCGTTAAATGGGCTATCTAAAACTGAAATAATTTTTCAAATCGGAACAGTAGTTTCTGAGATTAGCGCGTTCAAGCAAACAAGCGAACAAACTCTTCAGCTATACAGATAGACTTCTACCTCCGTAAACCTTAACAAACGTAGTTATTTTTATATTGTGACCGAGATTAATGGGGATTGACAAAAAAGGAAACGGCAGGAATCGAAATTACAATCACGGAGCGGAAAGCAAGATCACTGCCAACTGCGCCAACGGGCCAACAGATATAACATCTAACTGGTTTCAAATGACTGATTTCTATCAAATTCAAATTAATAAGCTTGAAAAAGCCACAAAGCGACAGATCCCTAATTTCCGAAACAACACTCAACCGAACCGTAAAATATCGAGTTTTGAACCCGTCAATTCGTCCCGCATTTCAAAGGATCCATTACAAATTTGCTCATGTCGCAAAATAGGAATTTACCTAAATTCGACTAGAATGGCGACGGCTCAGGCCAAACGTGCCTTCTTCGTATACACCGCCCATTCGTACTTTATTGGAATTGTACCTTCAGAATCCCTTTTCCTATCGGACCCTAACGTATATGTTGATGTGAATTGGAGACCTTTCTTTTGTGTTGTGATGTGTTACATTTTGGTGCCTCGTTTTATGAGACGTACTTGTAAATGCGCAACGTAAATAGTTGCGGTTAAAAACTTAAATCGAATCTGTAGAATAGATAAAGATTTATTTTACTGTTTTACAAAATCACTGACAGAATTTCCTGTGTTTCGGAGATCCGTACAGTTCGGCGGTCGAAACAGTAATGCGCCGCGCCGGAAGGTCGGCCTGTATTTATAACAAAATCGTGTCAAGTCTACCCTCAACAAATTCCAATGTTATAATCAACAAATACATGTGACAAACTATGATTGAAATGACTAATTTAAAAATCAAAGATTACTAATTAATTATTAATTGAAATTAATTTGATTTTTCTGCATGTATTGCGCCGATACATATTATATTACAGATATCTTTCTGGGCTCGATTTACTTAGATTATCGTCCTATGACCTTTATTAACTGAGTAGCTGCCGTTTTGCGTCGTTGCATACACAGATAATATTATGTGTCAATCTATTACTTTTATTATAATTTGTTTTTTTTTTCTTTTTATAAAAAGTTGTTGTAAGATTATTTTATTGTTTGCTTGTTTTTGTGACAGTCTTCAAAAGTTTTAGTGTATATTTTTTAATATATTCTTGCAGATTCGATCCTATTTCAATTAAAAAAATAAATAACCAGCCACAAAGTAACGTTAAATATAATTCCTATTGAATTTTTAGCATGTTCTATTAACATGGAAAATTTCAAGTCTCTACGTCTAATAGTATGGAAATGCCTGGGGGAGGGGGGTGGCACTGTACGGGCAGACGGACAGAGCAAAACTATAAGGGTTCCTTGTAGTACTAGAAAAACCCTAAACAGCGATATGTTTTTTAAGTAAAACCCATGAAAGCGGTCGAACCGCGCTCGTTCGAAATTTTTGCGCGAAACAAAACAAAATTAAATTGGCTCAGTACTTATTCGTATGTTGGGATAAGTTTGTTGCAACGGGTCGCCGAAGTTTGCACATCCTGTTACGCTTTGATACAGTTGCTGTTAACATGTAAAATTTGTTTCGCAGACTGTAAGTTAAAGATAAAATGAAATAATACTTTTTTTTTAATAAAATACTTTGCAAAACGGTGACGTCCAAAAATATAGAGCCTGTCATTTTAATCAAATGTAGATCCCTCGGAGTTATTTTATTTATTTTATTTTATTTTTATTTTTATACAAAGATATACCAGCAGCATGTGGAAAATACATTTAAAAACTTAATTAAGAAGCGATCATAGGACGACTTAAAAAGAGCAACTAGAAAAGGGGTTCTCAGTATGTTTATAAAACTACAAAATGATCACTTGCAATGAATCCATCAAAACAATGTAGATTTTACTGAAGAGCTCCCAAACATTTTCCGAACAATAAACGCGGACGGAAAAAGTTCAACAATAAAACTAAATAAAATTGGTTATGCGAAACTGGAGCGAAGTTCGCGCCAACTTTCAAGTTTCAACAGCTCTTTAATTAATAGAGCAGTCGTTCCGCAGCGGATTTTAATTGTCGACCTACCCTGCACTGAGATTTTGTTTTTTGGATACTTGAGAACCATTGACGTTTTTTAACTTGCTTCAAATTTGTACTGGGACTAGTCGAAAATTATACTGTATTATGCGGTAATTTTTAATTTATTTCACGATGGCTTAAAATACCATAACTATTACTGAATTTTAATTAAATTGCAGAAAGTTTTTGTATAGACATAAATACCGACGCCACCGCGGCATCGTAATTAGAGAGTAGATATTCTCAGGAATTTTTTTAGAAAATAATCTCCTATGTACTTTAAGCTCCTCGATGAGGAATATTTAATTTGTAACTCTCTCGCCTTAAGCTCCTGGATCAGGACCGTTTAATTTATAAGTCTCTCATCTTAAGCTCCTGGATGAGGAATGTTTAATTTGTAACTCTCTCGCCTTAAGGTTTGACACCCTCTTGACGACTTTATTCCTCTTTTAACGTATTATAAACAAACGTGTATCAATTGTAAACAATAATTTACGTTTAAGGAAACTGTAACGGGATAAATTAAAACAAAATACAGCTTCTCAGTAATTCAATAAGAAGCTGAATCAATTCCTACAACATTTAATATCGCGTAGTTTCCAAGATTTATTGTTTTGTCATCTATAGACATAAACAAGAATAAATTTACTGACGTTATACAAACCTGAAAACCTGGCTTGCCTTGCTGAAACAATTATATCAATCAAGAATTACTACTTTAAAAATATTTGTTAATGTTATGTATGTAAACCTCTTTCATAGGTTATTCTGTTATGAAGAATAAAAGGATACGTCAGTGCGTATATC
Source organism: Charaxes varanes (assembly GCA_024363005.1). Lineage (NCBI taxonomy): Eukaryota > Metazoa > Arthropoda > Insecta > Lepidoptera > Nymphalidae > Charaxes > Charaxes varanes. The sequence goes on from JANCMC010018178.1 coordinate 663,981, forward strand.
AAGTGTAAATTGTCTTTTCTTATTATACTTAATGTTAGTCAAAGTGTAATAGGTCTTGTTAAAGCCAAACATCTTAGCTCCGATACAAATAGATCTACTGGGACCACTCCTTTTAGTTTGACAATTAATTCTGTCGGTACTGTAATAGTTTATTTGTGTAATCAATTAATCTAACAATTATTGGATCAATCCGTGTGATAAAAAATAATTGCCAATTAAAGAAAACTGAAGGGAACCTAATATGCACAATTGCTACTAATTAACTTTAGAAGTTCAAGCCTAGTTAAGATGGGAATCAAATCTACTGCTCAACGTTTTTTAGCATCTCTCGTTCATTTACTACTGAGCACTAGAGGGCACTTTATTATGGAATAGTTTTTAATTGCGGCTTCGAATCCGGTCATTGTTTCTGGGTGTAAAATATCGCATAAAAGTAATAAATTATCTTTCTTTTTTTTAAAGAATATTAGGAATACTTTTAAGGTATGTCTAATATTCCCCTTTTCCCCTCCTATTAAGCTTAAATTGAAAGCTTGTATTAGGAGTGGGTGCGACAATACCCCAACGGCGGTGGGGTTTGAACCGGGTAACCTCCCACGTAAATTGTTGTAACCCAAAATTCCCAACTTCACAGTAGAGCGTTACAAACATGTAAATTGAAATAAATTCTTTATTAAATAAAATACATTGCAAAAGTGCAAATTTTTGTAGGAATCCTTTAAATTATTGGTACTCTCTTCAAATCCCGAACCCGAACTATTATCGTGCCCTCTTCTAGCATAAATGAAGGTTAAAAAAAAACGCCTAGGTAAAAGTATTTTCAACTCCGTTTAGGAACTCAAAAACATGGTTTAGGATTTTTTGCGTAATGGTTAACCATTACAAAAATAACGTACAAAGACCGAATATTTTCTATATATATTATTCTTTAACATCTTAAGATAAAGGCCATCAAGATAAAAGTTACTTTAATATCACGATGAACATAAAATCCTGAAACAGAGTTATTTATTTGTGTATATTTATTTCATATACTTATTTGTTCCAATGATCTGTTGATAAAACCGTCATGTAAGTTATATTCATTCCACGATTAAAATAATTTCTCTGCAAATTATTCCTTGTATCCATAAATGAAGCTACATCAAGAGATGGGAAGGTAACATAAGCGAAACGGTCGGCCCATATTGGAGCCGGAATGCACAGGACAGAACCAAGTGGAATTTTTTGGAGAAGGCCTTCACCCGATGGGGGGTTTTGCAACTAGAAACATTTAAAAATACATTTTTTTTAATTAACAGAACAAGTAGTAGTAAGTATAATTTTTATATGGTTTATTTGAGTTAAATATGTTGTACTGCGAAAAATACTATTTTTGCTTTATTTATACTTCATACAAGCTTCCTTTCTATTAAGATTTAAATTCACGTTCGTTACTAACTATATGTTATAGCAGAATGTTAAATATCACCATTTTGCTATTCTCCATTCACAATAATAAAAACAGTACCATCAAAATCACTTGATACAAACGTGGATTCCCTCACAGGAAACGGAAATGCGTACCGTCCCTCCAAAATTGACCTCGCGTGACTGTAGACCACAGAGTATAATGGTCAAGCGAATATCATATTTATTAAAAAAGATAGAGACAGAAGTTAAAATTTGAACATGCAGAGGTGTCGATAATTGTAACAGTAGCGTAAGTTAAGATCGTATCACTTGTCATTTTTACACATTTAGGTTATGGGGATAAAATTTTGAATTCTGATGCAATATCCCTGGAAAAATTAGTCAAAAGTTAAAAACTAACAGAAATAAAGGCTTATTGTATATTTTTTGGCCTAACGAAATAAATAATTTATTTATTTTATTAGTCCAAACAAATATCGGAACCCTGAGCTTAGTAGTCTAGATTAGTTTCGCCAAATAAAATACATATTCGAAACTATGTTTCGATGTAATATATTTTAATATACCGAAAGTGGAAAATTTTTTTATGTGCCTCTGTGCGCTTATAACTTACAAACACACGTGTGGAGCGAGTAACTACGTACAAAAGGTAAGAGGGCTCTTTAAAGGCCTACATTTAGTTAATCGTCCGGAGCTGCACACCCTTACTTTTTACTCTTCATTACCGTGAGGTGAATAGTACTTAGATAAAGTTACTTGTATAAGTAAAATACAGCGTAAACAAAAGCATTTTTAACATAATTACAGCTTAAACCTGCTCTACAATTGGTTGATTATAAATTCAGTTTTTGTTACTTACTAAAGTAATGAAAATTTTAAAACGCATATCTCTTTTTGAAAATTATGCATAAATCGCACACTGGAATAGAATAACTAGTAACCACAACCAGTCCTGGTTATCAATATTATGTTTCTATTATGTAATAATTAATTACTTTTATTTATTTATTACTCTCACTTCTGATATGCACAAATCAAATCATTTTAACAATGAACGTATTCAGTGGAATTTTTCTTTACTTTAAAATCTTTGTCACATGATGGAGAAAGTAATTACATTATTCCGCTTCGCGTATAATAAGAAGGAGGGGTAATAAAAATGTCAGACAGACGACATGGCTCATATGCACCTACCTCAAAGCATTCCTAATACAGTTATATCTGTAAAATGTATACATTAGTACAAAGTAAAATATGTATATATAAACGGCAAGGACAAGTGAAAAAGAAGCTCAGCTCGCGGGGGCGGTGCAGCCCATCAAATATCGTGTGCGAGTGAAGTGATACTCCTCACGTGCGGGGAAATTGCAAACTGCAGAATTCGTTACTGTAACACCGACACAAGGATGTAGGGAACAAACGGAAAGGATAACGTTGATCTTATAATATAATTTTAAATGCGGATTTTGACTGGCCCGTTGGCGCAGTGGCCAGTGAACCTGCCTTCCGCTCCGGGGGTGGTGGGTTCGATTCCCGCCTCGAGTATAGTTGTATTATATCTATATGGATACATTTATATATTTCTACAAAAAATATATTTGCGTATTATAGCCACACATATCAAATAACACACAATATTATTATATTGTGTGTTACATATAACACAGACCTTAAGTTATCTACCTTAGGTACAGACGTCCGTGTGTCATATAGTCCTGTATATATTTTTTATTTTTATTTACGGTTGGAGCAATTGACTACGACTGTGTTTTCCCCCCCGTGGTTGGAGGTTCGACTCCCGTCAGTTTGGCTGCATGTAAAGTTTTGGACTTTGGGTTTTAAAAGTTAGTTTTGTGTGTATTTGAGGATTTCGTAGCGATCTGTGCCTTTGAATTTTGTCATGTGAGTGCATGACGATAGTCCAACCGGATCGTTTCGAGTGAGTGGGAGCGAGTTTCGATCGAACTACCTAGTGAACGTAAAAGTACCCTTAGAATTTCAGCCCCTCCCGATATCCTTTCGAAAATGCGGATCTATCTCATCTACTTACTGACGTGTATGGAAATAGAGAGTTTACTTTCAGAAACCCAACCGGACAATACTAAAACGTCGTAAACTCTTATAAACAAAAATAAGGACTAAAAGTGGAATAATTATTCGTTACGTCGTCTCTTCCAGTCTTGGATGGTTCCGAATCCTCTCGTGCAAATTGAATTTTTCATTCCAAACTAATCACCTGTGGATTGGAGTTGTAATCGACCGACGCGACATCTTGTTGACATCGGCTCTCTGCTGCGATCAAGCAGGGAATTGTTTATAAAATACATTCTCACGTAAGGTAACCTCGGTGACGTCATAGAGTTAGTTATGACTCGTCATTTCACCATCATCATCGTCTTACATAGCAAAAACAGGAAAGAAAAAAGCATATTCATTCCTCTAAGGCCAGCAAAGTGCGAGCGAACCTCCGGCTGTTGTCCATGGGCATCGGTAGGCACTCATTCAACCAAATAATGGAACGCAAAAAAAAGAGTCTATTAGAAAATCGTGCCGTTCTTAGTGATGTTTCATCCCTAACCGCAATCACATCCCTTTGAAGACAACGCAATTGTTAGTCGAGTTTGAAACTTTTGATTGTGACACGCGGGGACGTTTCAGTAAAACCAAAGACTTTTATTGGACTGGCTGATGTTATGAGTAATAACATACACATCTAGTAAAAGATTTTTGGCGAATTAGAATTGAAAACTCTAATAGTCATAACGCTTTTGTGTTTCTTTATATCGGTATTTATCCTTTAATTCTTCGTAAAAGTATCCATAGTCACACGACCAATCATATTTAGGGCTAAAGAAAACTGAAAAATCTACTCAAAATATGCTGCGCGAGTGACATCGGAGGCATCAGTTAGTCACAATGAAAATGCTTTTGCCTCCATTGAGTCACAGAGCGCAATGAACGCAGAAAGTAATTAGAAAAAATAATTATTCCGTCGGTCGGTCTTTGTGTTAGTTCGCTGTATTGTGCGCTGTAATGCGACTTTATTGTATAAGGATTTTATTTAATACGTCAAGTACAGTAAAAAGCAGCTGCAGGTACAAAAATAAACAACCATTCTGTAATATTATTCAAAGGATTTTTAAAAATTAAATTCATTTTAGAATCCTAATTTTAAATGAGAAATAAATATGTTAAACAGCAACCCAAAGTAAAGAACCAAGCGATCAGCGGTTGCTTTACCAGCGCGGAGTACCGCCTCACAGACTCTTCGCATAAGGGTTGTAATCTAAGTCTTTGGAGTTATTGCGTCCACATTATAATGCTGGCATAGTTGTTAGGGTTCTGTAGGCCTACAAGGAACCCTTATAGGGGGAATTATTATCGAAACACTTCCGTTTTTTTACATATATTCCTAAATATAAACATTGTTCTGATATTCCTTTGTGTGTTTTCGATTTTTCTGATGAGAAGTATATATGCAAGGTGGTCCCAAATCCCAAACTATTTAACGTAGAATCTAGACATTTCCATGTTGATAGAGCATTCTAAAAATTATTTTGACAATAAATTTTGAAGAAATTTAAAAGGATACCTTTATCGCCTATCAGATACGAAACTATCCTATATAAGATGTGTTGCCAATCTTTAAGAAATGAGTGAGTTTTTTTCTTGGAATTTCCTATGATTAGTACGGAAACATCAGAGCCAGCAACTGTTTGCACACAGATGTTGTTTGACCCCCAAAAATATTAGCAAATCGCACGCTTGTGGACTTTTGGACATCGTGCTGTAGTGGGAGGATTTTAAGTAATGGCGCCGGTCAGTAAGAGCGGGGTTGCAGACGAGGTTTCATTCATTCCTTCGTAATAACTTAGTGTGCTTACGAAATTTTGATTTGACACCTATATTTTGGTATCTGCTTTGGACATAAATCAGCCTTAATGGAAGATAGTCAAAAGTTATTTGTTCATTCATAGTATTTTCAGTTAAGAATGGAACTGTAAAATCAATTGTGGTTTTATTTCCATCGTTTTATTAACTTGAAAGTCCTGACAAAGCTAGTAAAATTATTTCAAGTACGGCTTAAAACTTCGAGTGCTATTTTTATAAATGACTTTATTAGTGAAAAATACAATAACTCTAAAAAATTTATACGTATAACTTTTGTGTATAACATCAGGTCATTTAATACGTAGATAAAAGATCAGGTTCCATGTGTTCCTGTGTTGACTTTTGTTGTCGTCTATCTGCAGTCAATTCATCGGCACAGACTCACCGCTGACGTCAGCAGGCACGTCTGAAGGTATTGCGGAAAATACCTTCATGGGCTCCCCTACCATAAATATGTAGTACTATTTTTATTATTTATATCTTGAGTGACCGTCGGATTTATTTCTACTCTTTGAAACAGTTGGTGGGATGATTACAATAGGTAAATGATCGTTAGAGGAAATTTTTATACAACAGAGCAAGTTTCTAAGTATATCTTCTTAGTTTTCGTTGCTTTAATTATTGTTCTTGATCGTTTATTATTTTACTAAAGCAAGCTAGGTTTTTCGGGCTTGTATAATAAAGCCGTCACTGCATTGCATTTCTTAGAGTAATTTTCTCTTGCAATTTAGTATGAACTGCAGAATAGCTGCAATTTCATCTCAATTTCATTACTGCTATATCGATCACATACATCAGGATGAACGAATTTATCTCTACAAAGAACTTAAACCTTTCTCTAGATGGACAAAGAGTCGTATAAAGCTTCCCCAACGTTGAAGTCATTTTACAATAAGATGCCTTTAAATGTAACTGCAAATTGGAAATATTTGGTTTGAAGTATTACAACGTTAGCGTTAAGTAAAAAAATACAAGGTATATTCTGCGGGTTTAAGCTAGTCGGAAATTTATGTGCCCTTTGTTATTTTTAGCCGAATCCTCGAACAAAATGATAAAACAACAGTATATATTGTTAATTATGACATATAATGTTGCCAAATGTCATTGAAGTAACAATAAAAATTGTGTACATAGCTTTAAAAAAGCATATGATATGTAAATTTAAAGATATGTGCCGGACTTCGACCAGCTGGCAACCCCTTTTATATCAATGCTCGTAACCAGCACATATAGAGAAGTAGATCTCAAAATTATTTAGAACCACAGCTACCATGCAAGTAAAAAGTCAAGAATTCCTATCCGTTAACTGCTAAAAATGTCAAAATTCTGTTGATGAATATGTGAAAAGAGGGATGTCCTTTAGAAATGTTTTTCAAGTGAAATCTGCATATCTAACAAATGATAGATTGAACAAATGATAGAAACATACATTTAATAATATGGATATTCTTAAAACTTACTGCTGCTTGTTTGTAGGTCTCATATTCAACTAAAGCATATCCTTTCAAGAATCCTGTACGCCTATCCAAATTTAAGTGGATGTTCTTGATCTCACCAAATTCTGAGAACTGGTTCTGAGGGAAAAAAATATTTTGTTATAAATGGTTCTAAACATACATCATTATTTTAAAATAATTATCCACACTCCACAGTTTGGAATGAGATGAAATACTATAGTTAATAGTTCCTTGAAAATTTCCACTTTGATAGAACATGCTAAAAACTCATAAGGAAAATTATTTTGAACGAAAACGAAATACAAATTTTGAGGATATTTAACAAATATATTTATACCATGTCAGATACGGAAGCCTTCTATATAAGCGTGTCTTGACACGCTCATTGCAAGTTTTTCTTATCAATGTAAAATACACTTTCAAACAATAAATAAAAGCATTATAAAAAACTGCAAAAGTTTGTCCTTAATGCTAGTAGACTGCGATTAGCTTAAATTATAAATAGAAAATTTATTGTAAGTACGTACAAGAAGTTATTAAATTAAAATATAGACACAAGCTAGAACAGGTCAAGGTATTAAAATTAACTAATTTAAATTGTTTAAAAAATAGGATTTCATGACATTTTTAATGTTCTTACTATTTGTTTTTGTCGGAAAACCAGTTGCCTTAGATGAAATCCACAAGGGGAAAGGAGTAGAATGATTATAAGTTGGTACTAGTACGAGACTTTTATTCTGTAATAACTATTATAAAGTTTTACGTTTTTTGTATGTTGTTTGAAATAAAATAATTTTTATTTATTTTTTATCAGATACTTCGACTGCATAGACATTTGCAAGGTGCGAGTGGGATGGCACGAGGTGCGTCTGGCAGGAATCCTGCCTCCGATGTCGTCCACTAGACATTTGACTTGCCTGTTGCTAACCGCCACACAGCCCACTGAAGTAGACTTCACACTATTTCAAGAAGGTCAAAGGTAAGTCCCAATCCAGACGTACAAATAAACTAATTTCAATTAATTTTTTTTTTTTAACAAAATCATTGACGATTGTTGCACTTGAACATAATCATTGAACCCAACTAGTACGAAGTAAGTAGCGGGTAACATTGAATCCAACTCCGACGAAATAGTGGCTAACATTGAATCCAATTCGGACGAAATAGTGGCTAACATTGAATCCAACTCATACGAAATAGTGGCTAACATTGAATCCAACTCGGACGAAATAGTGGCTAACATTGAATCCAACTCGGACGAAATAGTGGCTAATTGGTGTTAAAATATTCGTTTAAGTCGTAAAAGCATTTCACAATTAGGTATTTCTTATTTCCATAGTAAACATATTCATTTATATTGGATAAATATTTAGGCAGATGATTGTAAATTTTTATTGATTTAATATACGGGCTTTCACTGTGTAGTTTTAATTTGGATATATGTATGTTTGTTTATCTTGTACTGTTATTTCAAATTCAAACGATATTTTAGTCAAGTAGACTTTTACAAACTCTTTTGAATCGCGTAATATTTTAAAAGCTACCACTGATTCGGAAGAGTCGAGCCACGAGAAGAATCAGCAAGAAACTCGTTGGCCGTTCCTTTAAAAATAGTTCTTACAGGGCTAAGTTTAAATTACATTTTTGCATGTTAACTATAAAGTAAAAAACTGCAGCATCTCAATTCCAAGCAGTTTTATCTTTAATATTGTGTTCGACTGTATAATACGCATTAAAATAAAAAAAAATAAAAATAATAAAACTGAATAGTTTGATTGTTTATTTGAAAGAAAGAAAGAAAAAAAAGCTTTATTTGTAACTGCATATTTGTACAGACGGCGAAATTTCTGAAAGCGTTGCTATATTTTTACTGCAGACTTTCTCTTGTGTAAGCTGGCTTAAGTGGAACCTCGTTCCAGCCACCTGCGCCAGAAACAAAACAAAGATACAAAAGTCTTTGTTTTCTTTATTCCATATATTTCGCGGACACATGTAAAGAAAACTATAGTTAATAGTAGATGGTTGCACCGAGCGCAAAGTTAGTTATTAATGCACGTGTGTTATACTGGCACTAAATTAACAAGAGTGCATTAATTACTCACTTTAGCAAAGCGTAGGCTACTTTTTTTCAACTACATCGCTCTCTATTTCCATTTTTTAAACTTTTCTTGCTAAATAACAAGTATGTATCCTCATTTCAAAAGAAACTTCATGCTTCAGGGGTTTGCAAGTAATTTCAGCGTTGCGTAAATAAATATAATTTCAGTATATTACAATTTGCTACTGATATTTAGTTAATGTAATTAAAATCCTTTTAACTTTGAACGTTCCGCTGTCGGGCAAATATATTATAGACTGGTGTTCCTCCAAAAGGTATAATTTATAAGCGGCCTATTAGTTCTTAGGAGATTATTATCTAAGCATCGGAAGTTATAACTTTTTAATTACCAACAATCATAATCAAAGATCATCAGATCGCTATTAAACTTGCCATAAATCTCCCGCACATAAACTGTTAGTATTTTCACACACCTATATATATACAAATCAATTAACATTCTATGACTTAATTGAAAAATTTAAATAATATCAAACGTAGATCGTCTCTTAAGAGGAAGCATAAAACTCCTAAACACTTTAAAAAACCCATAAATGTCTTCATATAAGTGAAATATAGCGCCAAGCTTGTAACGAGGTGATATTTTTGAAGGTTTAGTATAAAAATATACTACATTTACATATGCATCTGTCAAATCAGAATTAATATGAATTAATATTATTTTTTTTCTTTATTTTTTATAGAGGGTTTGTTCAGTATACCAACATGTCACCTTCATTATACCAGAAGCCATTTACAATTACTTCCTCCTTAGTCCTACATCCGCCAACTTGTAAAGCATTCTTGCCTTTTCAGAAGCTGGGAAGGCAAGAATGCTATTACAAGTCCCAATTCTTTTTTTACTTTGACTTGTATAAGAGACGTCAAATATCTCTCTATATCTATACTAATATATGAAGCTGAAGAGTTTGTTTGTTTGCTTAAACGAGTAATCTCGGGAAATAATGGTCCAACTTAAAAAATTATTTTAATGTTAGATAGCCCATTTATCGGGGATGTCAAATATGTTTCGATACTAATATATAAAGCTGAAGAGTTTGTTTGTTTTCTTGCTTGCTTGAACCCGCTTATCTCAGGAACTATTGGTCCGATTTAAAAAATACTTTCAATGTTAGATAGCCCATTTATCGAGGAAGGCTATAGGCTATATATATCATCAAGCTAAAACTGGATCCATTTTTATTTACCTAATTTTACGCGAACGAAGACGCGGGCACAACTAGTTCAATATATAATGTTTCTATAGATCAAAGACTCTTTAATTGTCTTTCACTCAATCACGTAACATGGTGTTAATTTTCAAAATACCAAAACAGGATATATGAATTCTTCTAAAGACCATGATACATCATAACTTATTTTGCCTATGACACCTGTCAACCGTAGATAAGAGTCCTACATGGGAATCCTTGAAGTTTTTCTCTGTCCGTCCGTCAGTCCGTCTACAAGATGTTCCCCACCACACTATTAAGATATAGAAACATGAAATTTTCCATGTTGGTAGGATATGCTAAAAAGTCATTAGCAAAATCAGGCAACCACTTGATGTTATTTAACGGTTATCAGTTATCAGATAAGAAACTTATCAAGAGACGCTTGTATAGGAGGAGAGGCCACCATATTATTCGTTTTTGTAAAGTTTTTTTTTTATAAATTCGAAGAACGTTTTAGTACGTAGTCTGTTTGTCAGTACAGCTCCCTATCTCTTATAACTATAGGTTAAGATAAACACAATTCACTTAAACGGCCACAAATAATAAAATCTCTTTCTTTTCTGAATTAACTTTACATTTTCTCTAATTTATAAAAATTATAGTAATCTTTGACTATTTTTATGTTAATATTCGACCTTTACTTATTTTTGATGACACTTGATCTGCCTATATTTCAACAAGCAGATCTTCTATGTACCTACATGTAAGTACCTTTTTTGTACCTACATGTACCCATTGTCCAGAAGCCGAATGTTCTTCAGATTCAGACTGCCCCAATGCTCAAACTTGTCGTCGTGGAAACTGTGTCGATGCTTGTAAAGCCGCAACCTGCGGTTATAACGCCCTATGTGAAGCTACCGATCATATATCGCGCTGTATATGCCCACCTGGATATATTGGAAATCCAAGAATTGAATGTAACACAGGTAAATTAGGAATATGAGATGGTGGAAAACAACTGATTTTTCTTCATCCTTTGACGATATTAAGTTATTATTTTGTTTTACAGAACCAAGACAGCCAACAATTTTAGAATGCTATAAAGATGAAGATTGCGGATCAGAACAAGCCTGTAGTGATCGTACTTGTATAAATCCATGCGTAGATTCCTGTGGAGTCGGAGCCTTATGTCGCGTTATAAATCACAAACCACAATGCTCTTGTCCGATAGGATATACAGGCAATGCAAATACACGTTGTATACCTCGTAAGTAGTCATTTTCACTTCTCAAGTAGTCACATTATTTATAAGATTGATACTAAATAAAAATATTCCTTTCAGCATCACAAGATATGATACCAGTCGGATGTAAAGCTAACTCAGATTGTCCATTGTCACAAGCCTGTATAAACGGCGCATGTGCGAACCCGTGCCTTTGCGGAACCAACGCTGATTGTGTTGTTTTGAGACATCACCCTATTTGCTTCTGCAAGACTAGTCATTCAGGAAATCCTTACATCGGTTGTGTCAAAGGTAAACCTTTTGTTAGTTTTAATTCTTTAATTTATAGTGATAAAACACTGAACGTTACAGCAGCCTTTTGACAGATTACAAACTCTTGTTATCTCAAATAGTAATGTAAACAATAGTGAAATCTTTTTTTCAACCTTTTTTGCTAATGACAAAATGTATTTTTTCAGTGGACTGCTCATCTGACTCAGACTGTCCCAATAGTGACATGTGTTACAACGGTGCTTGTGTTAACCCTTGTGTCGTAGAAGCACCTTGTGCAGTAAGTGCAGAGTGTTACGGTGAGAATCACAGACCTCAATGTCGCTGTCCAGCTGGAACTAACGGAAATCCATACAATAAATGTCAATCTTCAGAATGTGAAATAGACTCGGATTGTAACGATGATAGTGTTTGCATTAGAGGTGTATGCCACAATGCTTGTTCGCACGAAGGACTCAATCCTTGTGCAAATAATGCCAATTGTTTTGCTCGCAACCATGCTGCATCTTGCAAGTGCCCACCTGCCTTACCACTTGGCGACCCCTTGACACACTGTGAAAAAGTTATAGTAGTAGGCGAACCCGAATGCCGCATGGACGGCGACTGTCCTAGTGGACAAGCTTGTTTGAGAGATGAATGTCGCGATGCTTGTGCAGAACTAAAACCTTGCGCTACAAATGCTCGATGCTCAGTTTCCGACAGCGTTCCATTCCGCACTTTAATCTGCCGCTGTCCCGAGGGCTTCATACCTGACGACGTAGGTACATGCAAACCAGCACAACTTCCACCGCTTAGTTGCTCAACGGATCAAGACTGTAATGAGCAAGAATCGTGTATCAATAGGATTTGTCGTAACCCATGTAATTGTGGTGACAATGCGGAATGCTTTATTCGAGATCACAGACCTGTTTGTTCTTGTCGGGAAGGCTTCGATGGTAATCCATATCGTGAATGTCGTATAGTGGGATGCCGCACAAATTCTGAATGCGAATCTTATCAGGCGTGTATTAATGGTAACTGCGTCAGTCCGTGTCTATTAAACAGCACATGTGGACCCAACGCGGAATGCTTTGTAGAACGGTCTCAACCACTATGCCGCTGTCGCTCTGGATTCGAAGGAGACGCTTATCTAGGCTGTAACGCTGTGGAATGTAGATCAAACGGCGATTGTCCATTTGATAAGCAATGTCGAGCACACCGATGCGTTAATCCATGTCTTTCTGGAAATACATGCGGTAATAATGCGGAATGCCTCGTGCGTAATCACATCAGCGTATGTAAATGTAAACAAGGATATACAGGCAGTCCGTATATTGAATGTAGACCTCAAATTACTGCCGAATGCTATGTTGACGCAGATTGTCCTCCTAAGTTAGCTTGCTTGTCAGCTAAATGCGTAAATCCATGTACAGCGTTGCAACCTTGTACATTACCTGCTCAATGTGAAGTTTCACCAACTCTCCCTGTACGAACAATGCTGTGTTCTTGTCCGCCTGGATATGTCAGCAGTGGAAAGGGTGTCTGTCGCCCTGCTACTGCAATACTAGAAGATACTTGTGAAATAGACAGAGATTGTAACAGTAATCACGCGTGCGTAACCTCTCTCTGTAAGAATCCTTGCGATTGTGGACCAAACACTGATTGTATATTAAAAGAACATAAGCCGGTGTGTGCCTGTAAACCTGGCTTCATCGGTGATCCACGAACTGGTTGCTATGACATTAAATGTCAAGCTGACATCCAATGTGCAGATGATGAAACTTGTATTAATAATCGATGTGTACCTGCCTGCACTATTGAACCCAATGTCTGTGGAGAGTCCGCAGAATGCTATGGCGTTGAACATCGAGCATCTTGCCGCTGCCAGATTGGAACTATTGGCAATCCAGCTATTGCCTGTTCACCTATCAGCTGCCGCGCAAATAGCGATTGTGCTCCGGAGAAATCATGTATTAACTCAAAATGTATACAACCTTGTACAGCAACAACTTGCAATGAACCGGCTGAATGCCGAGTGCATCTACACGAAGTTTATTGTGTTTGTCCGCCCGGCTTTGAAAGTACTAATGACGGATGCAACAAGACAGAACCTGGTTGTTCTTTTGATATACAATGTCCAAGAGAAACTGCGTGCTTAGACGGAAAGTGCGTAAACCCTTGCTTAGAAACAAATCCATGCGGCGTCAACGCAATATGTAAAGTTGCAGAAACGTTACCAGTCAGAACAATGACTTGCGAGTGTCTACCGGGTTACAGAGGAAATGCTCTCGTAGAATGCACACCTTATAAACGTAAGTGGATTTTAATATTTATTATTGTACAAATGAAAACAATTTATGACCCTATTAATGATAATTATTTATTAATGGGATCATAAAAAAAATCTGTACTTAAAGACAAACATAAACGCAGAATTAAAAATGAACATATATATACCTTTATTTATAATCAAAGTATTGTACACTATTAATTTTCCTTTTAGCACCTGTAACGAAATGCATAGATGGCCAAGGAGTATCGGACACTGGCGAGTGTATCCCTTGCCAAGAATATGAAGGACGCGTAATAGATTCGCGAGGCCGCTGTGTTTGCGACACAGACCGAGGATATATCCTGCGCGGAAACACATGCGTGCTGGCAGGTTGTCGGTCGGACAACGACTGTCACGACTCCTCTCGCTGTATGAATGACAAATGTGTACCAGCCTGCGAGGCTGAACCCTGCGGCTTGTTCGCCACGTGTGAAGCCGTCGGCCATAGATCACGATGCACATGTATTACTGGCTATGTCGGAAATCCCAGAATCCATTGCAATGCTTCAACTACCCCAAGCACCTACCGTACTGACTTCCCATTGCCTGATATGCAGGTAAGTCTTCGATGTAGATTGTTTTATTTAAAGGGACATCTGTCTTCAATCGGAAAAGCTTACAAAATAAAAATGAGGATTTAATAATGAACAAATTTGAAAGTTTATCTTAAAATGTTTCCGCCCCCATAACACCCACCACAAGGTTCACCCCTATTAATTTGAACACGCTTGTGGATATTTTTTAACTTTTGACAAACTTAGTGCAACCAACAAAACTTAGGCGAGCAAACGTCTATTTATAAATGTTTTATAATAAATACGTGGCTCTTGAGGGTCTTGCACTAATATTATCGATAGTTGTACTTGCTTCTACTTTCGAAAGAAAACATCAAATGAAGGGTCGTACTTCCATTTTACACGACTCACAAGGCCGTAACGTCGAGGATTTGACACGTGCGAAATATAGATACATTTGTGTTAGCTATATTTATCAACTAAATTGTGGAGAACGGTAGCATTAACGTTTCATTTTACGTTCGGTTTCAAACGGAAAAATAAGTACTTGTGTAGGGTGTGTACTAGTGTCAGCCTTTATTTAGTACTTAAGGTCGTGCCAAATTATTGGACGGCACGTTTTCATGACGTTGTGGTATAAATATTGTGCTCGTAAATATACAGTCTGCGGGAAGTTTAAGTCAAGTTGGTGTTTTATTGATCCTCATCAATATAACTCGAAAAAGATACCAACGTGTCCGTTACAGATATACATCAGATATGTCATTTGTCTATATGGTTCTTGCAGATAACAAGTATATCCTCAAACCAAGAGTTGACATGAATTTATATACTGTTAGAATCATGATAATTCACAAAGTGAACCGCGGCTAAATGCACGCGTTATTGAATCCCACGCAACCGGCAATTCCGAATACTCGGTATTTATGTGAACATGCGAAGGAAAATTCTATTTTCTGGTACATTAGCCGAGACAATTTCAGACCCTACGCTCCACTTTGCTAATGGTTTTTGATAACCTCACTGATGTTCCGATGCAAATTTCCATTTTAGGGCCACAATAGCTCAACGGTATAAGATATGGACTGAAATCCACAAGGTACCCGTTGAACCATTGAGCCTCTAAAATAACATACATGTCGATATTTATGTCCGTCCCAAAATACGCGCGCAGATATCATCCCGCCCATACATAATACAGAACACAAATTATCGTCAATCACCGCTAAAACAACACGACGGACATAATTTAAAAGTAATATTTTATGTTTATTATAATTTGGATACAGAAATTTTGACTTTGAATTACAAGTTCCGGAAGTTTAAAAAAACAAACTATCTTACGGATTTGAGCCGTCTATCGTTGACCTATGTATGCTACAAAATACGCATTTCTTTTTACTCAAGAATATCGTTAAATAAACTTGTTTTTGGAGAAGTTATTTTGCCTTTGCCTTTGCCTTTGCCTTTGACTTTGACTTTGACTTTGACTTTGACTTTGACTTTGACTTTGACTTTGACTATAGACTATTGACTTTGAATTTTGACTTGCACTTTTAATTATGACGTGTACTTTCAATTATGACCTTTGATTTTGACTCTTGAATTGAAGTTTGACTTTTAAGTAAGCGATCCTCAAGAAGCCGTCCACCGCTGATCTACTGTATAACACAGGCATTAAGTTGTCTACCTTAGGAACAGACGTCCGTGTGTCATATAGTCCTGTATATATTTATTTGTTACTTTATATTAGTATATAATTAATTGCGAGCATAAACTAATCTTAAAAACCACTTCGTGGATAAATACTCTTGCCAATCAACATTTAACTCAGCAGGATATCCGGCTGGGTTTTTCAAGTCAAATATTTCGTAATACTGGCCTTACATATTTACGCATAAAAAAGGTTTGTACTATTTGGTCGAGTTTTTTTATTTAACACCTAATGTAATCTTAGTTTCGAAATATTTATTACGTATAAGAATTTATAAAAGATCGCCTGCTGGTCAAATTTCGGCCATTATATATTTATCTTTAGATTTGCGTACCACATGCTTAATTAAGCCTAAGCATTTTTTTTTATTATGAGTAAAACGACATTTTTTTGACAATTTATTCACGTTAAATATTAACAAAAACCAAACAAAATGAGTACTGTTTGACATAACTATAGTTAAATGTATACATGACACGTGTGTGTAAATCGTTTGGCATTAGTGTGCGTTGTCCTTTCTAATAATGAACTTATGATAGTTCTTGACAAGCCAAGGTCTTTTAGTAGGTTGTACAGGGATTTTACTGTAAATAAAGGCAATTAGGGTGAATTATCACCATTCTTACCATATCTAACCATCCTCTGAAAGGTCTTTGTGCGATGATGGCTTCAGCTTTCTTCTGAGAACACCCACTTAGCAATGTTAGCTCATTCATACTGCTAGTGTTAAGGAACTCGAAAACCTTACGCTTGTCACCCACCAAATCATCAGTCACCTCATTGTCAGAATCATCACTGTGAAAATTTTAATTTCATTATATTTTTTAATGTATTTTTTTGTTATTAAGATATTTAAAAATAAATTTACTTTTTTTAAGAAAATAAAAAACAGATGATGACTTTATATCTTTACAATAGTAAAACATTATTGTACCACATACAATAACAGGCTAACTATTTTTCAGAAACTAGTTAATATTTATGACCTTTAGTAAATTTTCACCTGGTTAATTTTGAGTTTTTATAAATCAACATAAATGTCATCACTATACATCTCTGACTATAATGGCGACTTTTATTTAGAACTTTTAAAGGGGAATAATTCCGTCATACATGATTTTTGCGAAACTTTAACCGTTTACGCAGCGCAAAAGGGGAAAAGTCGCCGATTTTTAAACATTCTTCATTCGTGTTCAACTATTAGTCTTAGCATGATGGTCTATAGTCTATAACCTTTCTCAATAAATGAGCTATCTAATGCTGAAATAATTTTTCAAATCTGACCAGTAATTCTGGAGATTAGCGCGTTCAAACAAACAAACTCTTCAGCTTTATATATTAGTATAGATAAAATTGTGCACTTGGGAATTCCATGATGGGGAATTCCAAATTTCAAAAGTGGGTCTTTTACTAGGCAGATTAATTCAAAGCTCACGCAATCAAAATGTTAGTCTAATGTTAGTAATAAATATTATTTATAAGATAAATTACATTATATAAAGTTTATTAAAAAAAAATTGGTATGGTTAGGAACCCAATGTGTTAAATAAATCCGGGAATATTTTTTTAGGTCCTTGGGATTAATTAAGATAAAATGCAATCAGGTACTTGTATAATTTCATCATTAACAAAACAATGAATGAACTATATGTCAAATAAACAGAAAGCACAAAAGTTTTAAGTCCACTGTCGTTCCGCAAGAGGGAGGAAAGACTGTTGGAACACGACGGATAATCTGATTATGCAAGAGCTTAATATGAAGGAAAACTTTATAAAAGGGAATGCGGAAGCTTTTAGAGCTCTACATTGTTATTTAGAAAAATATACAAAAAAATTGTTATACAAATATACATATCATCAGAAAAATTGAAACACCTTGCAAATGTGTTTGTAAAGCCTATCAGAAAAATGTGTCTATTTAGGAATATATGTCAAAAAAAACGGAAGTATACCGATTTTTTCTGATGAGAAGCATATGCTCATACAAACTCGAATGTGTATTTTGCGAGCCTTGATTGTTTAACAGTAGAAGATCTGAGTGAAATCCATAAAGCTTTCAGTTCAAACCTTAAGCCCACTGAGCCACTAATAACACAAAATTAAAAATAAAACTATAAGGCTGAAGTGTTTGTTTGTTTACTTGAACGTGCTTATCTCAGCAACTACTGGTCCGATTTGTAAAATTCTTTCGGCCTAAACTCGTCATTAAGGGCCGGCAGCGCATCTAAAGGCCTTCTGGTCGTGCAGATATCCATGAGCGCCGGTAGGCATTTCGGTGCCGGCTGCCTGCTCGTTTGCCCGCTTGTAACATAAAAAAAGAGTAATAACTAGTATAAATATATATAAACAAATATAGTCTATATTTTCCACAAGTTTTTTGTATATGATACTATTGGTGCCGATATCGTTATAGACTGTTTCGGCACCAATGACCTATCCCACAGGGTAACAGTGTTAAGTCTTTGGGATAATAAATAACAATTAAATTACTTAATACAACAGAAAATTAACAAGTAAATTCTAAAAAAACTAGTTTTTTTTCTCGTTTTTAATACATAATTTCAGATTATAATTTTAATTACATTGTTAGGTATTCTGATTCAGCATAAAAGAGACAATCATACCGACATTAACATAACAAAAAAAATAAATAATTTCATAATACAGTGCAACCTTAATATAACGTACCTCAATATTATAACGACTTCCTCGATTTAACAAATTCTTCGTAATCCCCTTGAATTGTCCATAAATTCTTCAGGTTTATATATTAGTATGATGATGAAATTTATTATAATTAATAATTATTTTCGATACCTCCCACGTAAGTTGTTGCAACCCTAAATTCCCAGCTTTACAGTAGAGCGTTACAAACAACTAAATTGTTTTATAACAGTTACTTTTTAATATATTTTTATGCACAATAATGTAATCGTTATTATTGAATACATAATTGTATACACAAATGTGTTACATAATGAGGATTTTATTCCAATATAAATGTTTTTAACGCTCGACTGTAAAGTTGGGAATTTTGGGTTACAACAATTTACATGGGACGTATCGATATAAGTACCGTATATACAATTAGGTATATTGCATTTAGTAAAAGAACTTTATTTTGACCTAACAAGCGACAATAATAACGATTAGCAGGTTTGTTCGCAAATATCTATAAAAGTGATAAAAAATCGGTTAGCTTTTTCGGCTAGCTAACAAAACACGACTGAGTTAATTCAAGTCCTTATGTTTAATAAATTTTCAATATTAATATTACCTGTCGACAAGTACCGGACGTGGTGACGAGCTTCTCACGTAGGGAGACAGATGTTTCTATTATTGGTGTTAAAATATTCGTCTAAGTCGTAAAACCGTTTTTCAATTAGGCATTTCTTATTTCACTAGTTAAGATATTTAAATTAATTATAAGTAATTTTAAAAATGCACTTTCCACAAATAACAATATACAAATTAACTTAATTTTACATGATAGG
Source organism: Charaxes varanes (assembly GCA_024363005.1). Classification (NCBI taxonomy): domain Eukaryota; kingdom Metazoa; phylum Arthropoda; class Insecta; order Lepidoptera; family Nymphalidae; genus Charaxes; species Charaxes varanes. The sequence continues at coordinate 683,562 of JANCMC010018178.1, forward strand.
GAGTTTTTCGTTACAACGAACGACGTTATAAAGAGTTTAAACTGCACGATACGACATGGAATTGGACTAATTTATGAAAATCCGAATACAATCTAATTCAGAATACGAATTGGATGTTGGATTACTTTTCAAACAGTCACTGTACTAATTCTAATCTAATAGAATGTGAATGATTGATTGATATATATATACACATTTTTTTTAATTAGCATAAATACAAATAAAATGAGCGTCGAGCACGAATAGTACGTAATTTAAAATAATAAGAATTTACGATTGGATTTGATTACTTATATGAAAAACTTAACTACTTTGCTTTAATCCGCGAATGAATACGAGGGAAAATCGGTGTAATGCTGCAACCCGAAAGCTACACGGTCAAGACCCTCAACATCACCAAAATTACAGTCCACTCAGCAGCAAATCCAGCCCGGTACACAACATGTATACAATTCTAAGACAACAATCTAAAAATAGTTAAGAAGTAGAGAAAAAAAGTAAAAATAGTAACTGATGAGGCGAAATGAAAAAATAAACGATGTAATTTAATCATTTTAATAAAATATTATGATTATTTTACAAAATTACGGCATGACAAAGTCTGCTATACATTTATTATATACTAAATTATAATATTACTTATCTATACTAACATATATATGTTGTTGGCTCGAACGCGATTATCTCAGGAACTTCTGGGTCGATTTGAAAAATTCGTTCAATGTTAGATAGCTCATTTATTGAGGAAGGCTATATAGGCTAAATATCATTACGATAAAATTACATCTATTTTTTTTACCAAATTTTATGTTGATGAAGTCGCGGACACAGCTAGTATAGTTAAAAAAATTATAGCTAGTAAAATTAAAGATTTTTATAATATTGTATCTAAAGACTAGACTGAAACATATCATATTCTTGATTGCGTCCCGACTATTATTTTAATTTATCTTTTACAAAATGTTTAGATTAGGTTCTTAATACACTTATAAAGAATTTAATTGAACTATTGTGTTTTATATGCCGGAGCAAGACATAGCTTCATATGAATGATTATTTCAATGATCATATAGTGTGGCCGAGAACTTTGTGTAACTTCACAAAGTTTTGTAGACCTTTGTAGTCTTCAAGGACAATATGACAAATAAATTATTTAAACCGAATACTAGATGAATTGGTCAATATTCCTTTACTAGGTATAACCTTCCAGAATTCACTGGTTGGTGTCGACAAACGTTACGGTATGAACGAAATTTACGATAAAGCATATGTGCCCCTCCCACCTTATTTTAGTAATTCGACGGACATTTTTAATATAGAGAGATGTTACTCCTATTCTAATCTCCATAATTAAATCGCAATATTCTTTGGAGTTTGATATGATAGATGATCATTGTTTATAAATTTTATTTAAAATTGTTATTTTTTTATCGTGAGATAATAAAGTTTAACTGTATTGAGATATAAGTTTTAAAGCGTAGGTAAGAAGCGATAAAAGTATAAAACAAATCTTATGATGTCTGTTATGTGATTAACCTTATATATAAAATTGTAATTATAGGTTTTATATAGTTCAACAATAGCTTGGTGATAGTTCAAAAATGAGTACTATGGATGAGATTGAAGAGGAATCCAAAGCAGCAGCTGAAAAGATGGTTATGAATATGATGCAGAGACCAGGACAGCTGGAAAAAGTATGTGAAATTTTTTTACATTTCATAATATTACTGCTTAGTAAAAGAGACTGTTTATTATGTGTTTATATTATATTCAAGATAATGTGTCAGAAACTTCTAAACTTCAGGTTGAACAATACAAGAAAAGGATAACTCACAAGAAAGCTTCCATTGAGGCACAACTAAAATCAGCTGTTCAAGGAAAATTGGATGGAGTCAATGTTGGTTTAAAACAATTGCAGGAATGTTTGGACGATGTACAACAAATAAATTTAAAGTATAGAATTCTTTCTTTATCTTCTACTTTCATTTAAATTATTGATTTAAAGTATGTATAGAAGTATACAGTAGCAGCGCTAGACCATACGCGGATATCTGTGACATTAGGTTCGAGAGGCCTCCTTTAGTCGCCAGTCAAGAAAACTTTAAATTACATGAGCCGAATTATAGTTAAACAAAAATTATTTATATTAAAGTAAAGTTTGTGTGTTACTAAAATGATTAATCATGATAAGAAATACACCATACATTCATGTGTATATAATATTCCATTTTTTTTAAAGCATGCTGTTTGGGTTCTGGTTAATATCCGTAAAGTACTAAACACTCACATCACTTTCTCAAGGTTATGAACATAATAAGAATATAACTAAATTTTAAATAATTAAAACTTTACTTATGCAAGGTCCCTTGAACCCGAAGCCATTGGTGAACGCTGACACCTAGTGCTGTCACTGGTAGTATATAAATATTATAAATATCTTTACAAAGGATTTATTAAATATAAAGAATATAATTAAAGTCTTTTTAAACAGTTAAGTTAAAACAATAGAGTTCAATTACTTTTTACAATTTAATTTACTACAAACTTGTTGTGAATTAAATGACAAGATAATTATTTATATTTTTTTGCAGAATGGAGGAATTAGAAGAACTATTAAAAGGTGTTCCACCTCTTGTAGCTTCTCTTCAAGCTATAAGAGAGGAGGATTCACGTCATTCACAATATGTTACAGCTATGGACAGTTTAAAACACATATTTACTGTGCCAGAAAGTGTTGCTAAAACCAAGCAATGGATAGGGGAAGGAAAATTGCTTCATGCCCATCAGGTATTGTCCAAGTAAAATATAAATTAATAAGATTGTAATATTAAAATAATTGGTGGTTAAGGTTTAATAATATATTGGAAAATCTAAACTGAAATTGAGTTTTTAATTAATTATAAATAAACGATACCAAATTACAGATCCATTTTTAATAGGAAACAGCGCTATGTACCTCTGAATATTTAATTTATTACAGTGTCTTAGTGATTTAGAAAATTCAAGAGATGATTTGTTGTACGAGTTGCACAGATTACCTAATCAGTCATCTCATGATAAAATAATGCTTAAAGCTTACTTTGAAGATGTTGAGATGGTGTCTAACTTATTAGAGAAACAGATTAAACTGATATTAGCAAGGACTTTAAACACAGTACGTAAAGAACCCACAGTTATTGTCACAGCTCTAAGAATTATTGAGAGGGAAGAAAAAAGAGATCAGATGGCGCTGCAGGTATGGCTTAAAAATCAAAATTTCACATGCTGATTATTTTCTATTTTACTGTGGAACCCCAGCAATACCTTTGAAGTTGTACTCCATAAACTCTCTATTTAAATTATAGATTTATGCAAAAGATTTTAACGTTCGTTCCTATCTTAGATTTGAAAATGAACTCTTTGAACTGCTAGCAAATATCTAAATCTATATGTTATAGCTAATTAAAAGCACTAGAGATCACCTGGTCGAAAATCGACCACGAATCTAGATTTGCATACTATTTTCCTTTTTAAAGCTGAGCACAAAATTCCAATCATTTGTACAACGACATTGTAATATTTGACAGTTAATATTTTTACTGGCACCATGTCTATGCTTTGACACAATATATTAAATGTAATATTAATATAGTAAAAGGTATAAATGTCTGTAAATCACGTTTGGCATTGGTGTGCGTGTGGTTCTATTTAAATAATTTAATATATTAATATTGCATATTATAAAGTACTCCTTGGACCGTGCAATTTTCCTTAAAATGGTACGGAATGTTTTTGCTTCACGTATTAATACATTAACTATTTTTAGCAACAAGATCAGTCAGGCTTTATGCCTCCCGGCAGGCCCAAGAACTGGCGTACGAAGGCCTTTGAAGTTTTAGAATGTTCGGTGGCACAACGTGTTGAAGGTACACGTGTTGACGAACGCGAAGATAATAAACTATGGCTCATACGATACCTGGAATTAACAAGACAACTTATTTTAGAAGACTTGCGGGTTGTTAAAACTTTATGCGTACCATGTTTTCCGCCACATTATGACATCGTTAATAAATATGTGAATATGTATCACACATGTTTATCTTCAAGTGTAAGTATATATCCCTTTTTATAATAATTTATTTAACATATGTATATACATTTCTGACGTGATAACGTCTTATAAATCGATGAACGCTGGCTGCACGCACGAAAAGTGTCACGTGCCGCCTCAGCCGAACGTGCAAGCGAGAGCGCGGAACGAGCGATAGAGAAGAGGTACAATCGCCATAAGAGTTCGGCGTTAACACGTAAAATTATCGTCCGCAAACCAACTTTACTAAGAATCATTGTTATTTCTCGTAAATATGATAAAAGTACGTACTAGTAAGTAATTTTATACGTCACGTTGCATGTCGTCTAACAGGTGGCAAGGTTCAAACGTACCGCGGCGAATAAATATATGTTCATATTGAATTGTGATTCTATAATGTTTCAGTTACAAGATGTAGTTCAAAATGGTTTAGAAGGTAACGAGTACGTGACTCTTCTGTCATGGATCCTGAACACTTATCCTGGCGTCGAACTGATGGGTAGCCCCGAAGTTAACATTGACGTGTCCACTCTGCCACCTCTTCTGAGCGATGAAATAATGCAGAGGTTACAGGACGAATATTTACAGGTACTTTCTTACGCAAAAAAATATATAACGATTTTTCGAGCTTTGACTCGGTGGCATTTTGCATATAGAAAAACACGATACATACAACAACAACAAAATTGTTTGTCTGGCCAATAGGTACAATAGCAACAATTGCTGTATAAAATATGTGGGTTTGCATGTCAGCTGTTTACCAAATACTTTACTGGCGGTCTCCACACTAGGGAAGCTGTAACTTGGAGGCTGTAACGAACACGTTGGGGTCTTTTCCGAGTGTTATTGACGAGGGTACCAATAATACACTACCTTGACATATACTTCTCGTAGACTGTATTTACAAAGCACTTTTATTTACACCGGTTAATCAAAACGTCATGGGAACGAGTTCATAAGCACCAATTTTTTTGATAGCTGCCAGAACATGTTGTTGTTATGTTTATACGCAAAACCACTTTTTATACTCTATTATGAATAAAGGTCGATTTATAACAAATGTGCAAATGCTCATTCTACCCATAGTCTATCAATTTCTTTCAGTTTAAACGGAATGTAGAGCATTCATTCGCTGTTCTGTTTGTGTTCATAAAGATTCTAAATCCTATTCAAAGATAAGTATGTACATGTCTTCGTTTATATTAAAGGATCGAGAAAGAATGTTCTTGTTATAGATCTAGCTCTATATGTACGTTCTAGACCCACCTTAATAGGAAATACACGCGCGAAACTTACTGTTTTTATTATTATAAAAACATTCCAATCTAAGCAATGTATGCGCTAATCTTTTTTTACAATATTAATGAATATCTTATCTATAAGGTCATTTTTAAAGAACATTGAGCTTTTTTAAAAATCGTTAAAAACTTTAATTTTTCTAGTTCCATTTCAATTGTAAAAATGACGCTATTAATGACGTCATCGCTGCGATCACAAGAATCGTGATTCTATTTGAAACAATAGATCCTTCTTGGCATCTAAAAAAATAAAGGAAGCTCCTTGTTTTATAAGGTTACCTGATAGTGTAAGGCACTCAAATATTAGGTCCTTGCCAACAATTTTTCCGACTTTAAGAAAAAAAAATAACAACAACAAACGTCGAAACGATCTAGCTCATGACTGAAGCCCCCTGAAGCCCCCTTCAGTTTGGTCCTTCAAACAAAAATACGGACGCAGAGCGTGTTTTGATGCTTTCATTAAAGCGGGTCGCCCTTAGGGGTCGTTTTGACCTCGAACCGTCGTCGTTATAAAGACTCCACTTAAGGACTGCTTCAGCTGTGTAATTCCCGAGATTTCTCCTCATTAATTCCTACGTTCCTAGTCGGAGACATTTTTGAAATTAACTTCTAATATTATCTTTTGGTACCATTTATGAAAATGGCGCGGAGGAGTATAAAATTTGCCATAATTATAGCTTTTATAGGGAAGCTCAGAGCCTCAATAGCTCAACGGTTTAAGGTATGGACTGAAATCCGCAAGGTACCCGGTTCAAACCCCACCGCCGTTGGGTTCCCGACATAAGTATATAGCTCTACATTAATTTCTTTCCTTTTATTTAGCCGACAAAAATTTCAAATAATTCTTTTTCAGGATTTATAAGGTTAGTAATTTAGTCCTCCAAATTTTCGAATTTTGTTTTTTTGGAATTTTTAACTTTGTATATATATCTACATTGTATTTTATTTAAAAACACAAGCATATATCACACAGATTGTTGAAGTGTTATTTGAGGCAGGGTTCAAAGCTCTAAATAGTTTAAGCTTCTTTATACCCTTATTGTTACTCAGTACTTGATTGTTGTTTTCTATACCTATCAATATAAATATTTATTATGTAAATCAACCAAACCAAGTAAAATCAACTTTTTATTTATTCAGAACAGCGAACTATGGATATCTGAAACAGTTTATAAATTATCTGTACACCAAATTAATGGTTCGGTATCAGTAGGTTTTCTATCTACTCTTTGTTCTTTTAAGCAAATTTCTAAAATATCTTCATCTATCAAAGCCTGTGTTTTAAAATTAAATCATAGACAAAATTCGGTTTTTATCGTTAATTTAAAAAATGTCTAATACTTTATTAGAGACGAAAGTATCACCTTATTTTCTAACATTTTACTTAATATTGTTAATAATTAATATTGTGGAAATATACAATTTTGTTTAAAATATATTTACTATCATTATATAGTCACGTCCTATAAACTAGCTGCAAATAACATAAAAATATATCAAGCCATTAAGTCGCGGATTATGTAGATTGATAAATGTAATAAAGTCTCACATCTGTATGGTGTTATTGTGTTGTGAAATTTTTGATCAACATTAGTTTAAGCCATTTGGTTTCTTCCAACGAAGATGCCTATGAGTGTTATCAACGTTTGTCATTGATCATCAGTTTAGATTCATGCGTGGAATCAGTTTTTAAAAATAATACAGTAGAGTACGTTTGCCTAAGTCTCGTTCACGTTGAATGGCTTGATGTGTTCTAAATCGCTAGCAGATTAAAATCAACACGTCATGCTAAGTATGAAGTGTGAACAGCTAAATTGGTATATATCGGACGTAATCTGACTTGGAATTTGTTGGGTACAGCGGACCAGTGCGGGCGGTGCCGCGCCGGCGCGTCTTCTCTCTGATTGCATATGAGTATAATACCTTAAAAAAAGTCGTCTGTTTGTTCCGAGTAATCTCAGAAACAACTGGACCGATTTCGACGGGACTTTCATTTGCAGAAAGGTGATGGTGCAAGGTGTAACATAGGTTACTTCAGTTGTGGAAAAATAATTAGGGTTCCGCATAAAAAATAAATACCCTCAAATTAAAAAAAAAATCACAGAATTCAAGCAGACAAAGTCGCGACATACAGCCAGTCTTTAATAAATAACGAACATTAGTAATGTTATCTGAAAGTATTTTATTTGCATAAAGTATTTTGAAAATACCTATTTTGCATTTAGTATTTAAATACAAAAAGCAAAAGTATTTTGTATTTGAAATGCTAAATTATAAAAGTACTTATATTTTGTATTTAAATACTTTAAAAAAAAATTTTTTGTACATCTCTAATAATACTACGTTCCATTATTGGGGTAATGGACGTAGGAAAGAAGTCAGCAAAGCTGAAGTGGCAATGGGCTGGGCATGTTGCTCGATTGGACCCGTATAGGTGGGCCATTATGGCAACATTTATATAACGTTATGAATACTGAAGAATAGTATTCGCTTCGCAGCGCTGTATAACCATAGCTAATAATTATAAATAATTCTTATATGTTCATAGATTTTAGCTTATATATTTTTTTTAAGTAACTTGACAAAAGTTTTAGGTAATCTTATTTGCAACAAAAAATGTTAGGTAATTTTTTTTTTGTGAGACCTATTGTTCGTCAGATAAACCATAAAACCATTTGGACCCCTTTTTCGGACAAGGCGGCCTTGTGTCAAGGGTTGCAACCCCACAAACTTGATTTTAAGTTTAAATTAACCCTTTCCCTTGATATCTAAAAAAAAAAATTGTCCTCTAACAAATGCAACCCCAAATGTAACTATTATGAGATTCCGGCCAATGAACACTGTTTTGTTTAATGGGTATTATTCTTTTTTCTATGGCGTCGGCATTTACGGATCATATTGTTCTGTTGATACTAACCAACTCGTGGCTATCTATTAAGTTAAGAAGCTTATGAACTTGGCTATCGTTTAGAGAGCTATAATTAGTTCTCATTGGAAAATCAACATTTTCATAATTTGTAATATTTTGCTTTAGCGATTCTTGTTGCTAACGCTAATTTGTATTGCAATGTATTTGTATTAAATATATCCATAATTTATATGACTAGCTGTGTCCGCGACGTCTTCGGCGTAGAATTAGGTAAAAAAAACTAGATTCAATTTAGCGTGATGATATGATGATAGCCTTCATCGATAAATGGGCTAACAAAAACTGATTTTTCAATTCGGACCAGTAGTTCTTGATATTAGCGCGTGCAAGCAAACAAGCAAACTCTTCAGGTTTATATATTAGTACAGATATGATAAAGTATTGAAATTTTTTTTTCTTTTCTTTTGATAATATTTCTCATTAATGCGGGTAAATAATTTGACTAATTACCATTTAAGATAAAATTAATATAATATACAGATATAAACAGGACCATATGACACACGGACGTCATCTCCAACTAGTCTTACAACATCCACGGCCGGAGATCCTTTACAGAGTCAAATCTCATATCCCCTTTACTTTAAAGGCTATATATTTGATACATTATTCTTCAAATATTCAGCCTAAAAGGCGATAAGATACCTTGTGGGTGGATAGACGGACGGATGGAAGGATGTTCGGAATTCGAAATCTAAATAAAAGTTTTAATAAATAAATTAAGATGGAATAATAAAATATATTAACAGTGAAAGATAAATTGTTTTACAACCATCTTTGAAGATGACGTTTTTATGTTAATTGTTGATTCATTCATTATAATTGAATTATAGTTTACACAATGTAATGCATATAATGTTGCAACAAAACGAAACGTTAAAACGAACATTAAAATAACACAGTAGTTACCACGAATTACAATAGTGTGCGAACATTATACGTATTAAAGATTCATGATACGAGCGTTATAATAAGAAACGTATTTTTATTTTTACGAAAGTTTAATCATTGGTATTACCATAAATAATAATCCAAAACTTAAATCACACTAATTTTAAGATTTTTAAAACCTTCTCCTCGTCCCCTATAATATGTAAAAGCAGCAATTTTTTATATATTTAATTTAGATGTGTGACGTCACAAAGCTACTGATCCACAGATCATACAAATTTCTATGATCTGAGTTCTGACCCCTTCCTGTCTATTCAAGTGTTTATCAACAGGAAACACCGCGGAATGTGTAATTCCCGGCTCCGCATTTAAATGAATATTTGATGGCAGGGCTATGCTGCTTCTAAGCTTTCGAACCTCACTTTTGTTTACAATCTTTGGACCCTTCCTAATATTACAAAAGCGAACATGAAGTTATTTATTTGGTGATCTTTAAAGCTTTATTTACTTAACTGATCATCATGAAACATGGCAGTTACGATGTTTAAAGTACTAAGTAGGAATACCTTTCATACAGATAAAATATGTTTTAGAAAAATAACTTTTAGACGTCTTCGCTTTCGAATCAAATTTTTGCCATAAGTATTATACAAATTTTGGCATTACGTAACAATGAGTTTTTATTGTTATGGAGTATGAGATTAAAACGTTGAAGAGTACTATTTAACCTACACCTGGATATGCAAGAAGCAACATCTCAATAGACTCAATACTGTTACCTCTTTACTACTTTTACAAATTATTTATTACCACCACGTAAACCGAAAAAGGCTGTAAAAATACGTTACATAATTGAATACATTACACATATCTGTTTTACTTAAGAAAACTTTGTGATGTCTTTATGTTGTGGAACCTTAAATAAATTTGAAAATATATATAATATTGGGTCGTTATGACCACGCTTCGACACAATCGTATACTAAAATGTAGACATGTGTGTGTACATTATGTGGCATTGGTGTGTGTGAGATTTAATTTTATATTTTAATAATGATAAATGTTTGAAATATTCACCTTTATAAAAAAAATCGTAAATAGAAATCATTTGTGGGCGCGAGTATACACGCGTCTTTAACAAAATTCCAGATGCTATTTGAAATGCATATATGTAGGTAAATTTAAACAACATGTTAAAAACACACTTATTCGTAGGGCGTATACTATATTACAGATAAAACCGCTTGGAGCTGAGTCGCTCCAGCTATGTACTTTATAGTTAACATGCCAAAATGTAATTTAAACTCAGTTTCGTAAGAACTATTTTTAAAAGAGTAGCTAACGAGTTTCTTACCGATTTTTCTCGTTTCAATTCATTTCAATTTGAATTAAAGTGAAAGAACGCTTACAGATTACAGGTACGACACTGCAAGATTTAGATTGCCACTTACAAAACTGTCGCGGGCCATAAAGAGAAGGGTCCCGGCCCACGTGCAGACTGCGGGCCACTCGATGGCGACCACTGGATAAAGCAAGGTCGTGAGATTTCAGCTATTCTCCAAGTTACCGTTAACGAAACTCAATGCCAAGGTTAAGAGACAACTTATTTAAAATTTATGTCACAATCATATACAGGTTTCATATTTTTTTGTCATGTTTTTATGATTTTGTCAACTGGTTTATGTTATCACGACATACAAAGAAATTAAAATATTATTCTGCGATTCCTTTTTTTTATTTGATATAGTGTTGTTTTATAAAACAAAGTCTTAAAAAGACTGAAGTTTTAGTCACTGTTACATGACAAACCTCTTTCTTTGTTTCGTTGGAATTAATAAGTTATTCTTTACGTCGCCAAATACAAAAGAATTATCATTTGCTCTACATTTACGTTCCGTTCAAGAGTTCTTTTTCAGCATCTATGTATAATGCCAGAGCCAGACTTACTTTTATTTGAATGATCATGTAGCGTGGCTGGGATCTTTGTGTAGCTGCGAAGTTTTGTATTACTTTGTAGTCTTCAAGAACAAAAATGTACAAACACTGAGCTATGTCTAACTCTGGCATAAGTAGCCAAAGACTGAAAAGAACAGTGGATGTAAATACAAAAAAACTCTTATTTTCTTCAATTTAGTAGTTATGGACCGGCTTTAATAAACATTTTTGTTATTTATTTGATTAAAACAATTAATGATTTCCTATTAATTTATTAAATTCATTATTTATTTTGTACTCAATATATTTTAAGTAACTTCTCGTTATTAGCGATTATCCCGGAATTTCCAGGATCCGCTGTCCTACTCTATCGCCTCCACTTTGCCTGGTCCAGTCCCTTAGTAGACCGTTGAAACGCATGGTTGAATTTGCTATGTCAAGCTAGCGGTCTTTGGCCATGTTGAGATATCTAGAGAGTTATCTCAACATGGCGGGAGCCTTCTTCTTAGACTATATATCCCACATAGTGGTCAACTTAACTAATCTTTCTCCGTCACTTCGCCCTGTCTTCTACATTAGTTTCGGAAGCCATCTTATTTTGGTTCCCTTTTATATTCATCGACCAATTGAGATTTATTTCAACACAAATCGAAAAATCATTTATTTACTTAGATTTTCTACAATTCTCTAAATGCGTGGACATGGAGTTTCTTTTTAACGATTATCGCGGTATATGCCAAGGTCCGCTTTCCTTCTTCGGTGTGACAAAATTGAAAATATTAAAAGAGTTTATTATTTAAACTGTACTTTCTTCACATTACTAATAATACTTTACGGGCAATCCTTAACAAGTTTTGTAAATGAAATGGGTCCATAATTATAATTCTCAAAGTAGTTGTTAGACTTATTTGTAAAGGTTTTTTTTTATTATGTTTAAACTGTTTCACATGCAACCGGTTTGACTGGTAGAAACAAAACAGGTTTTTATCGGACTTGTTTTGCCGTTTTGCGACTGCATTTTGTAACATGGCAATTTTAACCAGTGTTTTATTGGGTTAGAGCGCTATTCTATGACTATCTTTTTTGTATTTATCATGTTATTAGTTATAGTTGTATTATTAGTTAGTGGTTAAAAATAATTATTACCTTTTCTATATAGTATGTCTAGATGTTTCCTGCGACTTCGCGAAAATTAAATTTGCCCTTAGATTTCCTTTATTTGACTTTACCGAATAATCCGTTGTAAGCTGATGTCTACTAACTATTAACTACCTCCCTGCCAAATTTCATCTATGTAAGTTCCACGGTTATCGAGATTTCGTTTTAGGAGACCGTTCGCTGTTATATCGCTAGCAAAGAACTGAGGTTTATAGGCACTCGCGTAGTTTGTCTAGGTAGAAGAACGCTAGGTAGAAGAACACTAGATAGATGATCTCTAGGCAAAAGAACGCGAGGAGGAAGAACGCTGTGCAGAAGAACGTGAGGTAGAAGAACGCTAGGTAAAAGAACGCTAGGTAGAAGAACGCTAGGTAGCAGAACGCTAAACTGGAAGTTTATTTAGGGTCAAGGATACATAGCCGTCACTGAATTGCAGTCTTTATTAAAAATGCGAGTAAATTCCGTATTACAAGTTCCCCTTTTGTTGACAAAAAAATGTTAATGTTTTATTAAGAAAATCATACGATGCTTGACGCACATTGATAAAACGAAGTACAGAAATAGACAAGATTTGTCAGTAAAATGTGAATTAACATTCGGATAACCTTTGATACTGTGAACGAGTATATTCGTGACGTAACACTTTTTATCGTTCCATTAACGTACGCGCATCGAATAAAAAATTCCTATTCAAAACCAACATTAAAACTATTCAAAATATCACTTTATCTATATACATAAAAGCGAAAGGTTACCTAAAACAAAATTTTGAAAACCGCGGGACGTACACTTATGAATTTTGGCAAAGAGGTAGTTCGTCTATATATAGAAATCGAAGCCAGTTCTGAATAAATCTATTAAAAAAGTTATTCAAAATTTAAATATTCATTCATTCGAGCCTCGATAGCTCGATGATAGAAGGGACTGAAATTCGCAAGGTACCCGGTTCAAACCCTTACGCCGCAGGGGTATTCTCCCATCCACTCCCAGCACAAGCTTTTAATTTAAGTTTAGTAGGGAGGGGAAACGGAAACTGTATTTATTTATACTAATATAAAAAGCCGAAGAGTTTGTTTGTATGTTTACTTGAACGCGCTAATTTCGGGAACTACTGGTCCGTTTTGAAGAGTATTTCAGTGTTAGATAGCTCATTTATCGAGGAAGGTTAAAGGCTATAGGTCGTCACGCTAAAATTTTCACTTAATTTTACGCGAAGTAGCGGGTAACAACTAGTTTTAGATATATCTAATATAAGATGTCTTCGATCACAATTGTCCTATTCGTATCTCTCTCTTCTTCTTTGCTCATTCCCACGTTAAGTGGGGTCGGCTCAATTGTCCTATTTTTTTTTATTTTTTTTTATGTTACAAGGGGGCAGATGAGCAGGCAGCAGGCACCAAAGTGCCTACCGGCGCCCATGGACATTTACACGACCAGAAAGCCAGCAGATGCGCTGCCGGCCCTTAATGACTGCTTATCCGCATTTTGATTGCATTGATTTTGATGCAAGCTATTATTGTGTTTAGTTCACAATACCTAATATTAAGACAAAAAATCAAAATTAAAACTTCCCTAATACTTAGTCACCAAAATTACATATAGTTCACAAAAATTTGATCACAATCGATTCAGTAGTTTCAAAGTTAAGGCAAAAAATCTAGACAAAAACTTCTCAATACTTAATAATACGACAAACTTACAGACAGTAACAGAGACATCATCAAAATCGATTCAGAGCTTATCTCGAGAATACACCGTTACACGGCATTTTTACATATATAACCCGGATAAAACAAAAGTCCTGGGCGTCAGCGGTCACTCACCTGCGGGAAGAAGGGCGCAATGACCGGGCCAACAATTTCGTCTTCCCTCTCCAGTGACACCTCCACCACTATCGGCTTACCGGCGCGGAGTCTGCGCTCGTTTTTGACCTGACGCAAACATACAAGTTCGTTTACATTTTAACTTGATTCGATTACATTTTAACTTAATTCGATTACATTTTAACTTAATTCGATTACATTTTAACTTGATTCGATTACATTTTAACTTGATTCGATTACATTTTAACTTGATTCGATTACATTTTAACTCGGTTAAATAGTTTAAACTATTTCATCCACTGAAGATCTATTTAGAATGGAACGGTAACACGATCACAGAGAAATTATTTATAATTGTACTATATAACGATATTTACTTATCTTGTCATATAATATACCTGTATATTATACATAAATATACTACATTATTTTACTACACTACCATTCTTTAAACATGCTTTATTCTAAAAAAAATAATATTAACAATAAAAACCCTCTTTTTCTTTCAAAATTTAAAACTAAATTAAACGAATTGCACAAAGTCGCGGGTCCCACTGGATGTCTCAATATAGGTTTTCCTATTAAGATATCCAGGGATGCCCCTAAACTAGGTAAGCCCGTATCTTAGGAGCCAGTGCCTTCCCAAACAATGGTACAACTATTTAGAATATGTTAATTTAAAATTATTTTGCAATTAATGAATAATTATTCGCGAGTTAATTTTTTTAAGCACGTTATGGATTTCTGCAAAATATAGCCAGAGTTCTTCTATTCGATGGCTCCTACGTAAAGTATCGTAACCCACATTCTTGCCATTCTCATATTTTTACGTTTTCTAAATGAACTTGATGTATTCCTTAAACTGTATTAATTTAAAAGTAAATTATTTGTCCGTCTTTAATTTTGAAATTGATACAGTTAATAAAACTCATCGAGTTCATTTAGAAAATGTAAAAAAGTAAGAATTGAAAGAATGTTTCAATGTGGCTTACGATACTTTACGTAGGAGCCATAGAATTATATAAAACTACAGGTCTTTGTCATGCCCAACTAGGCGTGTCTCTATAAAAATTTGTGATTTTTTGCATTTTTCAGAAATCAACAACCCAATTCACACAATGTCGGCACATTTGACAACGATCAAGGACCGGTGAGAAATACCGACATGAACGACATTGTATTCAAGTATGTATTTTTGTTTTATTTTATTAATTAACAAAATATTGCCAGATAATACTGAACGATATTTTTTTTTCTTGCTAGTACAGTTCAAGATTTTAAGTGGTATTCTGTTGTAAATTAAATTATAAATTTGAAGTTAAGTGAAAAAAAAAGTAATAAACATTGGTTTCTTTTTATTCAAAATAAGGATCGAAATGGGAATATTTTAACTGCGAAAAAAAAGTATTTTATAGTAAAATGAGAATTAATTGACACAATCACGCGTTACTTTGCTGATTGACATGCATAAAAAAATTAACTAGGTTACTTAAATCCGCGAGTGAATCTGTGATTTACGGTTTTAAGCAAAGTAGTTTAATTTATAATACATAAAATATACTACATTAGCAGTTTTGGTATAAAAGGGTCAGTATTGGACAAGTATAATATTATACCAGTTGTTGTGTTTTATTTACGACAGTATTTTTGTAGGTTGTCATATTACGAAAGAAACTACGAGTTCCTATCGCAAAAGGAATTGATCGCACAAGTATCAAGTTTTTTTTTAAAAATGTTAATATTCTTCGAAAAAAGAAAAAATTGATCACTGTTGAAGGTGTTCCTTTTTTGAATAGTAGTAAAGTTCAAATTGACCGATTTTATTGTATGGATAAAAGAAAAGGGATGTTTTTGGGTTCTATCGGTAATTATTCGAATTTTTCTCGCCGTAAAAACCATCCTAGGATTTCAACGAACTTTAAAAAGAAAGAATTGGTAAAATTGGTCCAGGCGTTGTTGAATTATGCGCTTACCAACACATTTTGCGATTTATTATTTTATATATAGAAAATAAGCGGAATAAGTGATAAATGACAAAATGTTTTACGCGATTTCCAAAAAAAAAAAACTGTTTTTTTGAGTTAGGTCAGTTTATGACTAAGCGTGCGATGTTTTTGAAATAATAATAGTATTTCTAGCAGCAGTAAATGCTAGTATACGTTCCAATATACATAATAAAATAAAAGTAATATCTAGATCACAAGTCAATACTCGTTTAAGTAATTTCTTTTCCTATTTTGATTTTAAAATTACTCTCTGGGTCATCGTACTCTTTGTTTACTCTTTTACCTGCATCTTATTATGCGTTAATTTAAATTCTCGTGCACAATAAACTATATAAATAAATAGATTTCCTTTAATTACCACTCCTGTACCAGTATTGTTTAATTTTCTCATTGTTACTAAGAAATCAGTAATGGACATTTTCATTTTAATTGTTAACACGTCAATAAAGGTCGATTTTGCTTTAATATCAGCTTAAATGGTTGGTTTATTTGCTCACGTAACAGACGTTTTTTTTCCCTTTTCTAACTCTTTAAAAATAATATTGCTTTATTTTATTTATTTTTAATATGAACTATGTCGTGTATGATTTTGTTTAACCAGCTTTATTTTCAAAAGACTTAACTTACTTAACTTTATGCTTTACACACCAATTTTTTCCCACTATAGGGCAGATATCTTCTGAAGTCCCTACCCTCTCTTAATCAGTCCCTGTTGACAACTTTTATCTTTTTTTTTAGCTTGTATTAGGAGTGGGGATTCAATTAAATTATAGAAACGTATTATCCGTTTGCATTTAATTACATATATTCTTGACATCATTGACTATTGACGTTAAAATTTACTCACACTATATATATACATAAAATTTCTCTCTGACATGCAAACTTCATACCACACACACACGCAATATGACAGTATATTTTTCACTCAGACTTTGGTCACTTTTGGTGTTTTATATTTGGTCAGATTAGTGTCGCCGATACCATGATACTTAAAATAGGTAAAACATGTAAACGGCAAATAATTTCAGCAATTCCTAAAGTTTAGTTTTTAATTTCTTTATATTACATTAATTTTCAGTTTTATCCTTTTGGAATATTTTATATACTTGGGCATATTTATAATTGTAAACGGAGGGAGGACACTGGCTACCGCAACACAGCTTCGCTGGCGCGGAAGTCAGGACAATCCTATATGTAATTAAGATTACCTATGTATTTTCTCCAATAAAGAATTGAATTGAATATGGAACAGACGCCTATTAAACCCAATTTTTTTTTTGGATACACTCAGACTCGACGCGGGAATCGAACCCATGAGTCCCGGAACGGGTGGCAGGGTCACTGCCCACTGCGCCAACGGGCCGGTCCGATAAGATTAGAACGGAACTGGGACTTAGAACATTTTTAATTTAAAGTATTAATATTGTATAAAACACTTACAGGCTAATTCAGCGTGCATAAAAAGTTAGTGTAAAACTGTCTTTTTTTTAATAAACAAAGTTTAATAAACAAGTAAACCCTAAATTTGTACTAATAACAAAAATAAATAAACCACTGCAAAATATAAAAACTTAATTTACCTACAAAATGGTGCTTTAAAAAAAAGCAAATAATATTTAACATATCTTTGTTATAATTCATTTATATAATCTAATAATTGTAACTCTAAGTACTTATAGTTTTTTTAATATAACTTTATAACATGAATTTGACCGACAAAATATGTCCAACCCTTATCATAATTCATTTAATATAATTTATTAACTGTAGCACTAAGTACATATAATTTTATTAACAATATTTTTGTAACATGCATTTGACTGACAAAATATGTCTAACCTATGTTTTTGTTCTTGCACTAATGAAATCATGTTTAGCAAATAAACATTTCATTCACAAAAATAAATTCGAAATATTGTCTACATCATGTGATGTTAAAAATATTATACTTGTAACGAGTGCGACACGGGAACTTCCTTATTTATCAACGATAAAAACAACACTTTTGGGGATATTATTTATTTTAATAAAAGAACTTCGTTTATAATTTCTCAATAATGTGGAATTCAATACATCATTTATTTACGAATACTTTAACAAATATCAATAAAAGTTAATTACAAAAGTTTAACTTTGACTACGCGTATTAAAAACTTCACGATGATCAGTTCAGTTGTTAAGGCGTAACAAACAAAGTCACATTCACATAACGCACAGTCACAAACTGACCGATTAAGCTTTGGGTCTAAAGTGAGTTAATGATACAGTTTCAACGTTCTCTATCAGCCAATCAAAGAATTGTTTCAATATCTCCAACCAACACTGAGATACGCATATTTTTAACAAAAAACTTATTTTGGTTAAAAGAGACAAACAAATGATAAAATAAAATTTCAATATCATAAATCACTTCTTTAACTATTTTTAAACTAGCTAATTTGTAACTATAATGCCGTTTTTAACGAATTATAGGCGGAATAAATCTTAAATGAAAAGAAGTTTTTTGCGATATTTAAGAAATAAAATAAAAAGACAACATAAAAATAAAAATAAAATACAATAAAACGTTAATGCTAATTCTAGGACCCCTTACGAGAGTTGAAGTGTAGGCGTGAAGCCCCCGACAATGCTGAAGGTCAAGGAGGGTTACGGTCGGTCAAATCTAGTTATTCAGGTAACCTTGGAATTTGGTGAAAGACAAAAGGTGAAAAAGTAACGCAATGCAAGGAATCTTAATTCAAATTCTTCTTTTGTTTCCCTTTTTTTTTTGTATACGGTGCTCTGAAATTGGTTGTAAGGTTTTTGATTTTAGAGCGGCACAACTTCCGCTCTGTCCACTAGCAATTAAAAAAACCTGAAGATAGATATTCACAATTACCATGCTTTTTTTAAATATAATAAGTTGCAAACGAGCAGCCGGCTTTCACCCATGTTACTACCGACGCCCATGGACAACTGCAACACCAGAGGGACCGCAGATGCGTTGCCGGCCCTTGAGAAATGAGTATGCTCTTTTCTTGAAGGTCCCTAAGTCGTATCCGTTCGGAAATACAGACGCTGGTAATTGATTAACAAAATAATTTTCTAAATTATTTAATATTGTGTGAATGAATGAAATGAATGAAAATCTAAGTGACATACTTTTTCAACTATGTACAGTTGCTTACCTTGACAACAGGGTTTCACCTGTGGGTTTGGACTATTACTATGTTTGGTTTTTTATATATACTACTAACAATGCCCACGACTTTGTCCGTAAAAAATTAGGTGAAAACATTTAGCGTGATGACATATAGTCTATAGCCTTCCTCGATAAATGGGCTATCTCACACTAAAAGAATTGTTCAAATCGGACCAGTAGTTCCTGAGATTAGCGCGTTCGAGTAAATAACAAACAAACAAACTCTTCAACAAACAAGCTTTATTCTGTTAATAGTTTATAAATATTTAGACGATGAAATAAACAATTTTCATTTTTTTTATATTATTCATACTATATTAGTACAGAATTTCATAATTCATGAACTGGCTGGCTAACTAATTTCCTGCTGACTCTTTTTTTTTTATGTTACAAGGGGGCAGACGAGCAGGCAGCAGGCACCGAAGTGCCTACCGGCGCCCATGGACATCCAGCTCTTTTTGCTCTAAATAAGACATAGTACTTTTAAACTATGTGACAGAAACTAAAATTAACGGTTTTTTAATCAAACAATACAAACATTGAAGGCTACTCAATATTTTAAGAATATTTTTTCAATTATTATTTATTTATTTAGAGCCTATTCTTTCCCACTGCAGGGCAAATGACTTGGATCGTTATAATAGAGATTGACAACGTATTACCTGAGATAGAACCTTAGGGAAAGACGGTAGGGAGGCATTTTTCCTCCTGTGAGATTTTTTTTTAATTAAGTAAGATAAATCTTTATAACCTAAATAAGTTTCAGTTGTAAAATTAACTGCCTAAATATTACTATTTTGATCTTTCCCTATTTTTCAGTTTCAAAAAATGTTTCATCCAATCATTTTTATGCTGGTGCAAAATATTAAAAAAACGGAGAAACAAATAAAAATGAAAAATATGTGCTGCCAAAACACTACATATATGTATACACAAAAATAAATGAAATCGGACAATTGAAACGGAACTTACAATTAATTATGTACATACACAGTAATATGCCCCAAAACAAATAAAGCTTTCTTTCTTTTCTTTCTTTCTTTTTCCAGTCACACGAAGGAGTGTGTCTACTACACCGATGACGCGGACGACGCAGTTGGTCGTTTCGTGAAGAAAGCGATTACCGCGAGCGAACACGCTGTAGTGGAATAGAACCATAGAGCGGCCATCTACCACCGTCACGCCAATCTCATCACGGAAATGGCTGCCCCGAAGAAGCCCGTAACACCAACTGGGACTATAGAATAATAAATAGAATCGAAGATAACAATAAAACAAAAGAAGAAGAAGCTAACAATGGCATGGACCTTTAGCCTATAGTATACAGTGACGATTAAAAAAAAAATTCAATTTCAATTTGAGGGAAAGTTATGGATGAGATTGGCCCAGGAAAGAGGAAGGTGGATCAAGGAGGAAGAGGCCTTTGCCCAGCAGTGGGACACAACAGGCTAATAAAAAAAAATGACACTTTGAATTTTAACAGACAACTCAAAAGATATTTATTTCCAATCGATTTTCAGAATATAATTCTATAATATGATATGATTTCTGTTACATGAATGGCCCGTTGACGCAATTGGTACTGCCTTCTGCTCCGTGGGTTGTGGGTTCGATTCTCGCCTCGAGTCTGGGTGTATAATCTATATGTATTTATATATTTAAAAAGTGTTTGTGTATTGCAGGCGTATGTTACCTATAACACAGGCATTATGTTGTCTACCTTAGGAACAGACATCCGTGTGCCATAAAGTCCTACGTATGTATTGCACTATGTAATTTATAAAATGTATCAACCGCTGGTTCGGGATATTAACGTCACCGAAAACAATGAGCGAGAAATTAATTATCACTCCTTGCCAATATTTAATTGCAATATTCGTTTAAATCACGAGAAGAGCTAAGGCGGATTTATTTCAAGCAATTTCATCATTATAAATGTGATATTTAACCAATTTATTTGAGTGTAAAACAATTTACGGTTTTATTCTGTTTCCACATGGCGCCGTTTTATCAGGCCGAGTGTAAAATATGACTCGTAAAGTAAATCTTATCATTACAATGCGCATACAAAAATAATCCGAACCAATTTAACCCGACGTTATTGATACGAAAATCATTTTCCCGTGGAATAATTTCATGAATAAAATCTGCTGGAACAATTTTCATTTTTCAGCCATTGAATAATATATTATTACCGTTTTGTGGCTGTTCAGCTGTTAATGGCCACTTAGCACGAACCAGCTTTATTTCTTGCATATAATTTGTGAGCGAAATTAGCTGCTAATAAAAGTATGAATTCGCTTACGGCTTTTAAATTAGCGGCGACTGTAAATAAGTTCTAGTTAGCCTTTGACTATGGTACAGAACTAAACGTAATATTAATTACACCATTTATTCATTTTTATCTTTAACCATTACATAGTATAAAACGAAGTTGCTGTCGCTGTCTGTCCGTCCCAATGTATGCTTAAATCTTTAAAAATACGCAACGGATTTTGAAGCAGTTTTTTTTAATAGATAGAGTTATTTAAGAGGAAGGTTTGTATGTAAAATACATTTATGTTATAGAAGATTAAAGCCAAGAATTTTAATGATTTTTAGCGACATGTCGTAAAAACTGTACTTTTGTGCGCTTACGTCGCATGCGCTGGCTAAACCTTACGAGATAGAACAAAATAATGTTTAACTTAATTATGGTACATCTTAAAAAGATCTATAATAAAGTCCGTGATGGCATATGTCTATCTCGTAAGTACCCACAGGAACTTTTTATATATTTAAAAAAATGACCTATTTACTAAACTATTTTAAAAAATACCGTATTAATCCTTATCCATTTAAATACGCTAGATATTTTGTACATTTTATGCAGATCAAAATTGCCTTTTACAACATATCATCAAAATGAGTATCTTAGAAGATATAAGAGATTAAAAAAAGGGAGACAGAGCAGGCCGGCGGCGGCCGTTCGGTGGCGTAAGCGACCAATAGATGGCGGTATAT
>JANCMC010018178.1:705957-749122 GCA_024363005.1 Charaxes varanes
GAGATTAAAAAAAGGGAGACAGAGCAGGCCGGCGGCGGCCGTTCGGTGGCGTAAGCGACCAATAGATGGCGGTATATAAATGAATAAATGAAAACTTTATTCAGAAAAAGTTACATAACTACAAAAAATTTACCCGAACTTAAACTAAAATAAAATAAAACCGTAACAAATAAATATAAAATACATATGTGACTAGAGTAGTCATGTAACTATTCCAAAAAGGATGATAACTCAGCTTTTTTTATGAGGTCAAAGATGACCTCAGCTGATATAATTTAATATAAAAATAGGCCAACGTTCGTGCAGGTTAAAATTGTATAATTTTAACTTTCATACATTTGCTACGTTAATTTTTTTGTAGAATTTAAAACATGTGTAGTTTAGCTTAACATTTCTAAATTAATAATGTGGATGTTGTGGCTTCCTTAAAAAGCAGCACACAAAAAATGTATTTTAG
The DNA here is from genome assembly GCA_024363005.1 of Charaxes varanes. NCBI lineage: Eukaryota > Metazoa > Arthropoda > Insecta > Lepidoptera > Nymphalidae > Charaxes > Charaxes varanes. Next base: position 706,415 of record JANCMC010018178.1, read on the forward strand.
AAATAAGTAGATTAGTAATGTTGTATGGAGCTGTTACTTGATGTCCTTAATAAATAAATAAAAAGCAGGAGAAAAAATTATTAAAAAGACGACAATTTCTACTACTTAGGGAGGGGGGGTCACGGTTAGTGACCCCACCACATTATTTTTTTCTTTTTATGTCAGCTCATAGACGGCCACTATAAACCTACAAAGGCTTCCATAATAGCATTGGAAAGACTTTTGCGCAATCCGAATCCGAATCCGAAAAAAAACCGAATCGAAATCATCGGACATCGGATGTCCGATCATTGAAGCAAAGAAGAGACGTCTCTTATTTGCTTTTTACTATACTCCTGGAATATAAGAAGTAGAATCTCCTTATTTACGAGGCCTAATGGATCTACCTTTGGAATCCTTATGCCATCGTAGTAGTAAGGAAGTAAGTATGGAATATAAGAAGTATAATATACAATAATCCTAGTCGTTGTCGAAACAACCCGTACATAATAAATTAACATAGTAATACGTGAAAGAAAACTTTAACTTTATATTATGCAATATTAGTATATAGAATTATAAAAAAAAACAACAAACAAACACCAAACGATTTATACCATTTACATATACACGTGATGTATGGATGATGTCAAAGCGTAATCGTGTCAACCTGTGTTATGCCGGAGTCCGATATAGCTGCATTTGAGTGATCATTTCAATGACCATGTAGCGTAGCCGGGGACTTTGTGTAGCTGCGCAAAGTTTGGTAGTATTTTGTAGTCTTCAAGGACAAAAATGCACAAACACTTCGTGAGGTTGTCTGGCTCTGGATTATATTAATTGTGAAATTTTGTCTTTCTGTTAATATCACATATAATGATATAATACATATGTCGTTGCACGCAAAAACATTTGTGGGAGAATTTCGACCAGCCGGCGATCTCTAGCTGTAATACATGAGCACAAAATAAATGAGAATATTTTCCCTTTATTAACTTAAAGGGAAAATACTCGTGTCATAGAAAAAGGCCTGCGGGAGAACTGACAGTGGGGATTTTATTAAGGACATTGCACGGGATCTCACATTGGAATGTTCAATGCCTACTTCATCAGAAGTTCCGTAGTGAAGAGTTTTCAATAATCCTTCAGCCGGAACCGACAAAGACGAATGTACGGCTACCTGATTAATAGCGCGGACCGGCCATGCATTCGCATGCTGAACACGTACGGTGAGTTATATGGAGGCGTTCAGACGGCCATATTTATTTTTCCAGATATCCAAGTATTACATTGCTCTTAACTCTCATTCTCGAGCACTAGTTTAAAAGAATCTTGAGTTATAAGATAAAAAGATACGGTTTCGCTTCTGTTACATTGCGCGCTTAAAGAGTATCGGAGATGATCGCCAAGTCAAGAAGGCATATGTTGAAACCTTGATCCCACGTACATACAATACAATGTTAGTTAACTTATGACTTTGGCTGGTCCGTTGGCGCAGTGGGCAGTGACCCTGCCTTCTGCTCCGGGGGTCGTGGGTTCGATTCCCACCTCGACATTCTTTATGAATTTGCCTTTAGGAAATCACAAGGCTTTTTTAATGATATTACTAGAAAAATTACTCAGTTAACAATTTAAAATATACACATGGTATCATCTATGACATTGGTGTGTGCGTATAATTCTTGTTAAGTACCATTTAGAAAGTAAAAATGTTTAACATACGGCTAGGTTAGAAACTAACATTTATTTAACGCAGCTCTGAGGAGGATACGCATAAGTATGAAGGGAGAATTTGGCTATAAGTGTACCTTATTAATAGTGAATGTGAACTCACGATGTCTTAGTTACTGGATCGCGACATCCACCAGTTGACGAAGGGGCCGATGGTGAGCATGTACTACAGCGGCAGCGCGCGCATGGGGGCGGCGCGCGCAGACCCGCCATACCAGCCGCACCCGCCCCACCCGCAGCATCCGCAGCACCCGCAACACCCGCCCCACCCGCAGCACGCCATGCACGCGCACTTCGCGACGCCCCCGCCTCCCGTGCCGCCCGTGGTATGGATATAATAATCTTCTATCTATATATATAAAAATGGATAGCAAAATCTGTTAAAAATTTTGCTAAGGGTTATTGTTATAAATTAACGTAATGCATAACAAGCAAAAATAAGCCTTTTAACTAATTGACATGCAAACGATATTCGACCTTAGAGTGGCAAACCAATTTTTTGGTAGACTATACTACCAGATATTTTAAGAGATATTTTTCCCCTCTTTAGCCTTTATAATCAACTTGGTCTAAAGACTCCTTTAGACGCCCAATAGCTTATACGATTAATTTTCATGTTGGTCTTTTTCATTAAGATTTACACCTAACTATTCTTGCCTTCTTTGTGGTTCACATAAATCACAGGTAATTTTAGTTATAATATTTATAAGCTAAGTACATAATGAAGATTCATATTATTGATGCCGCTCTAGTTATTGTAATAAAAAAATACTTATAATTTAGAAAAAAAAATTAAATATGAAAAACAAACCACACAACTGCTAGTAACACACTGTGACTGCTAGTTAATTCTCATTTAATTTTTAAATATTTGAACCAAAACGCTATCGCTTATAAATATTTATATCCGCTCCTTTATACTAAGGTTTCGGCTTAAAATTGATCATTTAACAAAATAAGTTCCAAAATTCCATATTCTACTCTGAAGACTGAAGCATAACTACTGAAACTACTTTTTTGTTTACTTCTATGTAAAATCTAAGCATATGTTAGTTTAGAGTTACACATATAAAGCGTCTATCCAAAGTACTGGAAAATTTTCAAACAATCGAGCATTCAAATTTGAAGAGCAGGGCATCGTGTAAAACAATTTAGACAGGTACCTTTTGAATTATTATTTAATGAACGCAACGGTACTCGCAATATAAATTAGTTCGATAGCGGTTTTATTTAACTTTAGAATATAAACGTCCTAATAATACATTTTTGTTACAAAAAATAACAGTTACCGACATTTATATACCTTTTATTCCTTAAAAGTGTTATCCTGGAATGGAAAAGTAGTATGTCATGGGGTGACTGATTAGAAATGTCATAGCGACCTTCACGCGATATCGCGTTATCGACCGTCAGGGCTGCTAACTTGCATCACGCAATAACGCGTGTTAAAATTACTCATTCTACAAACAGAAGTACCTCCTCTTTCATATAACAAGATTATCTTTTGGAGTTGGCCTTTCCTGTGGAACTTCATGTTACTTTTTTTTCTTTCACCTCAGCCAGCTTCTCCTAGTGACTGCTTGAAATTTTAGCATAGATGTATTGGGCATGGGCATATATTTAAAACGAAGCACCCCAATATATCTTTATGCGTCTGCGATCTCCCCGAGTAGAATTTTCCTGAGCCAATGAGATTTTAGAATAATTTACATATACTATTTGTTTTGCTTCAGTCAAGTCAGCTGAAAACCGCGAAGCTTGGGCGAACTTGGAGGAGGCCTTTACCCTTGAAGGGGGTTCTCAAATCACTTAATAAGTATATAAATGAAATTGAATAAACTAATATAAACAAGAATGACACAGTGATAAACAATGACACATTTTTTAAATTATAATTTATAGTAAAAATTCATTAAATATTATTGGTATTGTTAGCTGATTAAAAAAATTTAGATTTTTGTAATATAGAGAAATAAAAGGCTTTTATTATTATGACTATCATTTATTTAATATATCTTACTTTAACATACATTTTTAAATATTATTATAAAAATAAAAACATAGGACTGGTCCAAGTACAGACCCTTGGGGAACACAGGCCCCGCAGTTTAAAAGAGAGGATCTAGCGTCTCTCAGCTTGACTTCGAACTTTCTATCGCAGAGGTAAGAATTAATCAGCGAGAAGGAAGAATGTGTTAGGTACATTTTAATTTTACATAGGAGACCTTTGTGCCACACGCGATCAAAAGCCTGTTGCACGTCGATGAAAGCAGCGGAGCAGTACTCCTTTTTTCCCAGGCATTGTCTTATTGTTTTATAGACTCTGTGTGCCTGTTCGATGGTTGAATGGTGTTTCCGAAAACCAAATTGGTGGTTGGACACTACATGGTCTATGTAAGAGGATAAACATGCAAGGATGATCCTTTCCCACAGTTTTGAGAGCACTGGTGTCAGGCTAATAGGATGGTATGATGTAACTACCTCGAATGGCTAGCCAGGCTTGTGTATCATAACAATTTGAGAATTTTTTTCAGATTACAGGTATATGTGAGGTTCTAAATGTTGCATTGAATAGAATGGTCAGGAAGACAATGCATTTCTTTGGAATCTCTTTTAGTAGTCAAATAAGGACCTACACTCCCTTCTTTAAGAGCGCGGGTAGAAGCGAAAATTTATACTTAATAGCTATTATGCCGGAGCCAGACATGGCTCAAAGTTTGTAAATTTTTGTCCTTGAAGACTACAAAGTACTACGAAACTTTGCGAAGCTAGAAAAGTCCCCGACCACACTACATGATCATTCAAATGAAGCTATGTCTGGCTCCGGCATTATAAAATTATCGTTACGTTAATACTGTGGCATAATGCTAAGACGGTGACCTTTTTGGCCGAGGCGGTATAATACCGTTTTAGATTTTAATATTGTATTGTATAAATTTTAAGTTTGCATTTTGGTCAAATAAAGATTCTATTTATCTATCATATTAAATATAATATGAAACAGAATTGCGAAAAGAAAACCACAAAATTTATGTTGATCCGATTGCTATCAAAGCAGAGTGACTCGCTGGGTTAATCGGAAGATGACCGAAAATTTAGCCACAATCGGTCGAACAGATTGAAAATCCATAGACACACGTCAATTTCTCACATATATAGAAAAAAAATAGTCGAATAACAATGTCGTAATTTTTGCGGTAGATGAAAGTATGTCATATAATATAACGTAGACTGCAAAATTTAGACGGCATATTACTAAATGACGAAAACTGTCTGAAATGCTTGGCAAATATTCTAAAGGGCCGAAAAGGCTTGTAGCTTATATGGAAACGGGATTCATTGCGTTGCTGGCATTGTAGGATGACATTGAGTGATGACCCTAGCCGTTTTACCTAAACTCTAAATAGCTAGACATAGAAAATAGAAAGGATTTTAGCCACATTTGATGTCTGAAAACTACCATAAAATTGTTAAACATTACACGACTCATATAACGAAATTGCAAACAAACAACTTTATATGACTATTAGAGATATATTACACTTTGCAATCTAATCAATTGCAGAGCCTCGATAGCTCAACGATATAAGGTATGGACAGAAATCCGAAAGGTACCCGGTTCAAACCCCACCGCCCTTGGGGTATTGTCGCACCCACTCCTAATACAATCTTTTAATTTAAGCTTAGTAGGAGGGGAAAAGGGAATATTAGACATACCTAAAAAGTATTCCTAATATTCTTTAAGTGCGGGCCCGTAAGATTCCCCCCCCCCCCATAGCATTTCCAAAGTATTACACGTAAAAACTTGAAATTTTCCATGTTCATAGAACATGCTACAAACTCATTAAGAAAATTATTCTGAACGAAATCGGACAATAAATTTTGAAGTTATTTAACAAATACGTTTATAGCGTATCATATACGGAACCCTTCTATATAAACGTGTCTTGATACGTATTTGGCTATTTTTGATTATGTATATATAAAATAAAAACAAATATATAAAATAAAAATAGCCTTTATTTGTACTAAAACCCACTTGTACAAATTTTATATAATATAGTTATTTAGGTAGTAGAATGTTTTTGTTTAGATTTAAAACTTTATAAAATATGTATGTATGTTATGTTATAATTGGTATATATAATATTGGTTATAATTGGCCCGCATATCGGATGCACCTTGACCCTGTTGGGTCTTTTGTGCTCGCCCCCTCCCTTCGTTTTCTCAGCTGCAGTGCTCAAAGATCCAGGTGAGTAGTTCCAGGATCGCCCGCAGCTTGAAGGAACCGTAGTCCTCTGGCTACACCAGCTCTATTGTGAGTATTTATTTGTGTTCAAGAAAGGTAATGACTAACGAGGTCCAATCAGAAACCGCTGACAGTCCAATCGGGCGGCCTATATTTTTGACCGGCCAATAAAAATAGATAAAAGTGCCGATTGCGCGTAATAATGTTTTACTAATAAAATTGCTTTCAATGCCTGAATTGTAACAGTTTCGCCAATTAGCGGTTCAATGCCCGAATGATAGACTGATTCGTTTTTTACCACTTTGCAAATAGTTACTTCGTTAAAAATATACTTTAGTCATTCGGAAAAAACTGCTAGACCGATTTTGATAAAATTTATATGGCTTCACTTTTAAAGTATAATCTAGCAAACAATAAAAGAATCATCAGAAACTGTCCTTAATGGCCGAAACTTTTTTTTTTACTGGACTATATGACACACAGACGTCTGTTCCTAAGGTAGACAACCTAATGCCTGTGTTACAGATAACAGACGCCCCGAGACACGAGAATTTTATATATTAGATATAAAGCTGATGAATTTGTATACTTGAACGCGATAATCTTAGGAATTGCTGTTACCCGCGACTTCGTCCGGTAAAATTAGGTGACATTGTTTAAAATTTTTATACATTCATTTTTTGCGCGTTACCCTAATTCTTGTGCCATAAATACGGTAACCTATGTTATTTCTCTAATCAGCTATCCGTCTCTGGAAGTTCTATCAAAATTTCAATATCTTTTCTCACTCACTCATTTTTATTCAGTAGCCAAAGAATCATCGTTCATATCATGACGAACTTTCACAAAAACTTGTAACCTCTCAAATTTTGCTTTTACGAAAAAAAAAAAGGAATCTATATTTTACCACAAGGTCCAATTTATCTCTATACAAAATTCATCAAAATTGGTTCATCGGTTTAAGCGTGACAACGTAACAGAGTTACTTTACCATTTATAATATTAAAAAAATACCAATCGGATTGTAAACCTTTTTCTTTTTGTGAAGTCGGTTAATTAGTATGGATGCAACTGTTCACCGCCTAGAAATCATTTATTCATATTTTGTAACGTCCACGTAAAGATTGAGGTGGAAATATCTACTTAAATTTAAAATAAGCAAGAAAACTTACATGATCCGAGTGCCGTCCGATTTTTATCCACCCTTTTCACCGTCGGTTTAGTGAGTCACTAAAAATGCTACGGAACTGTTGTTTGTAAGAAAGTTAACACATACATAGACTTCACAAGTTTCTCATGCAAATATCAATATGGAGAACTAGTGAGTGGTCCCCAACCAGTTTATTCACTTTCACCGAAGTTTTTTTTATATCAACAACGAAAAGTTATCTAAAATTGTACTTTTATAGGTTTGTATCATATATGTACATACATATAGATACATACATAGGACTATATGACACACGGACGTCTGTTCCTAAGATAGACAACTTAATGCCTGTGTTATAGGTAACAGACGCCTGTTATACACAAATTTATATTTTTTAAGAAATATGTAAATTAATAAATAGGGCAATTATTAATAAATAAAGAAATTTCTTCAGGTATACTAGTAAATGTTGGTGGATGTTCGTCGTCGTCCAATGTTATTCAATAAATTAAGTATAGAAACAAAAACAACTAAATATTTTTAATTTATTTTTTGAGCAACTATATGTATGAAAATAAACGCGCGGGTAAAGTAAATATATGTTTTTCTTTTTTTTTGTCCTATCACCTGCCAGCCTCTTTTATAGTTTTCATATGTTTCATAGTCTATGGTACCATAACTGTGCTATTACAGCGTATAACGGTAGGTTAACACTGCTATTATGGGCCATAGAGTATAGATTTTTGCGTAGATTTAATAATGGGTATACCTACGTTAAGTATATAAAAGACATAGAATCACAGGAGTAGGAAAAACATAAAAACCTTTCTCTTGAAACCTCTGCTTATTAAAGAAAACCGCAATAAAATCTGTTGCGTACTTTAAAAGATCTACGCGTATAAGAAGTGACATTGTTTTATACTACATGAGAAAGATACTGCATTATGATTTTTATACCTTTTTGTTAAATGACACAAAAGTACATTTTATAGCCTAGAACCATTATGCTCGTGTAATAACGGAAGTTTTTGCATAATGGCGAAGGCGGTTAGTGGACAACGGGCGACAGGGAGCCGGGAATGCGGTCGCCCGAACATTCTGGAATTCCGCAGAGATGACTTAAAGTAGCTCCAGTTTTATTAAAGTTATCCGTATAATTCTTATTATGTAAGCCTTTGAGTCTTATTAGCTCAACGGTAAAAGAGATGGAATGGAATTTGGAAGGTTTTAAGTTCGAACGTTTAAGTTTTGTTAAGGATCTTTTCTACCTAGGGTTTATTACGGGTGTACTTAAATTGCAGAGAATGTGGCTATGGGGTGAGTTAAGATGACGGAATGCTGTCTGACGTCATACTCGGAACTCTCGCAATCTCTACAATCTCACGACTAATATAGCTTATTGACATTCATCAGGATCACTGTTTTATGTGCCTTCTGGAACATGGAAGAAGTTCCATATTTGTAAAAGCAGTTTTAGAATGGATCACCCATTTATCAATCAGCCGCGGTAAGACCTGCTTAACCTAGCGTCGACTCAAATGCCGACTACTGAAAGCTATCGCCACCCCCGTCTTGACTGCTTCTAACACAGGCTTTTAAAAGGCTTAACTGACTACTTCAAAGTAAGTAATTAGTTGTAATTATAGACGATAAACAGGGGGTAACATCTGCATCAATGAATGGCTTGCAAATGCTCTTCTGAAGGGACGGATATGCCGTATCCTCATCCAGCTACGACCTCGTCATAGGTTGACCGCTTACTACAACCTTCTCTATGCTCTTGCATAATGCCGGAGCTAGACATAGATTCATTCGAATGATCAATTCAATTATCATGTGGTGTGGCCGAGGACTTTGTGGAGCTACGCAAAGTTTTGTAGTATTTAAGGACAAAAATGTACAAACACTTTGAGCTCCGACATAATACATACATTGTTTTCTTATGTTTCTATAAAGAAAGAAGGAAATAAATTTTAGTTCTATAAAAGGTTATATTTAGAGAAATGGCGCTCGAATAGCGGCCGCAAGTGGAATGTTGGGAACGCAACCCGTCCCTCGTGTTGGTATGTCGCAAATTTTTCACAGAGAATAACGAGACTTTTGTTTTTATATTGAAGCTCAACTACAGTTCAAGGACTGGAACCTGTAAGGTAACTTCTTCATTAGGACTGGTACTTAATTAGGATAACGCTAGCGTTATCCTAAATTAAGTACCAGTCTCTGTTTATATAAGCATGACGACAGTAATCAGAAATCATTTAATTATGTATTTATCTAATAAATTAAGACATATAAAGCTTAAAAACTTATTCACATTGCATGATCATTGAAATGATCATTCAAGTGAAGCTATGTCTGGCTCCGGTATTAGGTAAATACTTAAAGCTTTTGTGACGTTAAGTCTTGAATAAATAAACGAAAAGGGTCTTTATTTATAAGGAATAAGGACAAAGGTAGGACACCTCAATTTATTAGGTGTTGTGTTAGTTTTTTAAACAGCTCCGGTCGTCAGAGAGCAAAGAAAAATGCCCGGAATGTTCGACCTTCTAAAATATTCATATTATGGCTTATACAAAACAGTTGGGTACTTATATAGTCATGGCTCCATGTTTATAAGGGTTCGGATGGTTTAAATATTGATTCGATATAATGAAAGGTCAGGTTATATAATAGTGTTTGTCAATCACACAGAATGTTACTGTATTGTATATACAGGTGCCTGGTTAGACACTTTGAATACTTAAGGAGGGTACTCGGTTCTCGATTCTAGATATAAATCAGTCATAAAAATAGGTACTTAATCTTTGACTAAATTTCCTTAAAATTAGTCAAAGTGGTTATGGTAAATTAGTCATTACGTCCTGTGGTTAATTTGCCCTTTGAAAAAGTTGGTTCTTAAATGCATTTCGCAGCGTAAAAAAACTGGCCAGTTATAAAACAGATTTAATAATGGCTGTCAGTAGGAATTAAATACGATAAAAATTATAATTCAGTTCATTTTATGGCTATACTATTAAATAAATAGATGATTGAATTAGGCAAATAGGTATTTCTGCCTATCCTAAGCCAGAACTAAAGGGTGAAGGGAAAACGAACCATCATCTTGCGTCCACTCTAGTATGTAGTAGTTCCGTACATATTTAGTTAACTTTCTCTTAATCTCACGTAGTAGTTACTTGATATTTACTTTAATTGTTTTTTTTTCGTCATATATAATCATCCAGTATCAGGTCCTCGAGTATCGCAAGTATCCACCTCAAGTCAACCTGTACATAAATAAAAATTAAAAAGTACTAATTGCCAATGACTATATATACGATACCTGTAACAAAAACGTAAATTAAAACATTTTTGTCAGTCTGTGTGATCGTTTCGGGTAATCTCAGGAACGGCTGCCTCGAATTGGACGGGACTTTCACTGGTAGGTAGCTGATTTTGCAAGGAACAACAAAGGCTTCTTTGATCTTTTTTTATTTTTACCTTTTTTATTTTTTATTATTTGATCTTTGATGATTTGATGATCATACCCTGAAGCAAATGTACGCATATTTGCTTGCATGTGAAATATGTACGCTACGGTACGCATATATGATCAATTTGTGTAATATGGGAAACGAAATTTGTAATAAATAACGTTGCTCTCGGAGCTACAAACTTACTCAGAAACCTAGTTTGTAACGTACATTTGTTTACATGTAAAATATGTAAGCTGCGGTACGCATACATGATCAGTCTCTCCAAGCAGTATCGATTTGCGTTATATAGGAGACAAAATTTGTACTACATAGCGTTGCTCTCGGAGCTATAAATTTACTCGGAAACACAGTTTGTTACTCGCAACTTTTTGCGTATAAAATGTTGCACACATGTTCAGTCTCTTACTCCCCGATACCGATTAGTTAATGTAGGAACCTAAATTATACTAAACTAGCTGTGATTCTATTTTAGCGTGTAATATATACCCTATAGTCTTTTCGATAAATAGGCTATCTAACACCGTAAGAAAACCAGTAGTCTCTGTGATTAGCGCGTTCAAGCAAAGAAACAAACTTTTTCCGAATAAGTTCATAGCTCAGTGAGCAACATTTTTTCTTATATAGGTACTGTTAGTTTTACTCCTATGTGTGTTACTTTCTTTGTTTTATGTGTGCAATAAAGTATTATTATTATTATTATTATTATTCTTGTTCCACACCAAAAATATGCACAAATAGACATAACTCTAGTATTTTTCATAAACATATTTTGCCGAGCAACCCTAAAATTTTCCATTTAATATGGTCCTTGGAAAACGAAATTACAAACATACTTTATGGTACGCATATATGAGGTCGCATCCCAAAGTAGCTTTCGTCAGACAATTTATTTGGGTAGGCCTCGAAAGAGATTGAAATCCATCCGTTTTGTTTCAACTTTATGAATATTTTAACTTGGTTTTCTACAATTTATAATGAAATTTGTCGTGTTTCGATAAACGATTCAATATTGTAATAACAATATTGTAGCCAGCTTTAATGATTTTAATTCGGAAATAACTTATATACTATAAACACTCAATAAATTTGCAAATAAAATGGATAAATATCTGGCCAAAAAATGTAATATTCCTGCATAAATTAACTTTTTATAGCCAAAGAAAACCATAAATTTAAGGATTCAAATTCCCTAAGGGATCCAAAGTACGTTCTATGGTGCGTTCGTTGATGAGCCAACGTTTCTTCAACTGGATTAGATCGAAAACTATTATATATTATTACTAGCTGTGTCCGCGACTTGGTGAGCGTAAAATTAGGTAAAAAAAAAATAGATTAAATTTTAGCGTGATATAGCCTTCCTTGATAAATAGGCTATCTTACACTGAAATATTTTTTCCAAATCGGACCAGTAGTTTCTGAGATTAGTGCGTTCAAGCAAACAAACTCTTCAGCTTAGATACGCGTAATTTATCGCGTGGCTATACTAATATATAAAGCTGAAAAGTTTGTTTATTTACTTGAACTCGCTAATCTCAAGAACTACTCGTCAGATTTGAAAAAAATCTTTCAGTGTTAGATAGCCCATTTATCGAGGAAGGCTACAGGCTATATATCATCGCGCTAAAAAAATTCACTTCATTTTACGCAGACGAAGTCGCGGGTAACAGCTAGTCATAAATAAAAAGCGAAGGATACATTGAGAAACAGCACTTCCTAATCAGCAAGGAATATACATACTAAAAGAATATTTCAGGTGATGTAGTTTCAAAATTTTTGACTACAGCCTTACAAGCCATCGCTATTATCATACTTTTTAGAGGACACGGAAAATCGACAAGTGTTATACGTATATTTTCCCACCACGAGGATATTTCGTTGTATTTCACATTAGTAGATTCATCAGAAACTGTGCAAACATAATATACAACGGCAAAAATTGTTTCAATTAAATCCAAATTCGTTTCCTGTAGTTTTATATTTATCATGTGCATTATATTTTATTTTATTTTATTATATAAGTTTCACAATTTCCTTGGAATCAATGTTACTTGTTTTTAATAAATTCGTGAGTAAAGTAAAATCGTCTAATTCAACATTAGATTTAAAGACATCATATGAAAAATTTTAATTTTTCAATTGAAATATCTGCTTTCGAGTGATGTAATCATTTCGTTCATCTAATGAAAAACAAGAAATAAAGTCTCTATTATTTGAAATACAGTTGTCTGCAAAAGTAACTTTTGTATGTTGTTGCCCTTTAAAATTATTTTCTTGGGCTAAAATTAATAACCGCTCTAATATACAACTGTCGTAGTTCCTCCTTACCACTACGTGGCGGAGATATGGGAACGGTCATGCAATATACCACATAATACATTGCGGGTATCTTTCCTTACCGTAGAAATTAGAATCAACGGAAAAAACTCAGTCAGGTTTTTTTGGTGATTTTTGTTGCTCACATTGAGATCTTAAGAACTTTTTTGGAAAACGTTTTCCATCGTCTAATTTAATATGATTAAATGATAAAATAGTTTTTATTCAAGTAGACTTTTACAAGCACTTTTGAATCGTCAAATACTTTAAAAGCTACCACTGATTCGGAAGAGTAGAGCCACGAGATGAGTCAGCAAGAAATTCGTTAGCCACTCTTTTAAAAATAATCCTTACGAAACTGAGTTTAAATTACATTTTTGCATGTTAAGTGTATAGTACAAAACTGCTAAAATTATACTCTTTAATTGGATTACGTTTAATGAAATAAGTAATAATCTCCTTATTATAGAGTTTGGTTTTTTTTTTTTTATGTTACAAGGGGGCAGACGAGCAGGCAGCAGGCACCGAAGTGCCTACCGGCATCCATGGACATCTGCTGGGAATCGAACCCACGACCCCCGGAGCAGAAGGCAGGGTCACTGCCCACTGCGCCAACGGGCCAGCCAAATATATTTATATCTTACTCGATAAAGTGTTTTTAAATAAAAACCACCTTCATAATACTGTAAGGAACTAAAAAGCAAAAAATAATTAGTACTTTCTTACGATTACTTACTAGACACCTACTCATGCATGAAGTCGGTACCAAGCGAAAAAATTTCCCCGCTACACCGATGCAGATGATCAATAATGAATTTTTATTGAAGTCAAACTTCTTTACGTACGCATAACCTGAGCAGTAAGCTGGTGAATGCTTGACGAGAGCGTTACGAAAACTGTAATCTGGCGAGGCGATTTCATTTCTTTCTTAATTTCAATAGATTAAATATTTTACCTTTAATGTGAATAAAAGTTAAGAAGACTGTCAAAAAGTTCTAATCCAGGATTAAGTTACAAATTTTAAAATTGTATTCTATAAGATGGTACCTTTTCTTAAGAATTTTACGACTAAAATCTACCTTCTTTTTTTTCTATATTATAGATTTCTGTTAACAATCATGTGAATCATCAATAACAACATTTAAAATAATTATTTTCCACGTCGTATATCAACCCACTATATATATCAAAGTGTCCTTAAATAATACATTAAATATTATTTAATAACATAAATAAAAATGAATAACAATTTATGTTTATAACAAAAACTATTTTAGTAATACGTAAAAACAATTTTTAATTATTTATCAACTCCGATTCGATTAATTAAATCGGATGATTTAATTATTTGTTTCTACGACTGTGTATAGCATTAATAAGCTTAATAAATAATCAATATATATATATATATATATATATATATATAAATGACTTGCAAAATATGTTGGTAAGCGCATAACTCAACAACGGCTGGACCAATTTAACCAATTCTATTTTTAAAATGTTCGTTGAAGTCAAAGGATAGTTTTTACGGCGAGAAAAAAATCGAATAATTTCCGGGAGACCCCTAAAAACAGCCCTTTTCTTTTTCCCATGCAAACGTTTTCTATCTAAAATGTAGAGTCAATTTGAACTTATACGAGGACGGGGACGGGGACGGGGACGGGGACGGGGACGCCGATTTTCCCTCGTATTCATTCGCGGATTAAAGCAAAGTAGTTTAGCTTCTCATGCATGTCATGGATTTCCGCAAATTAACGCCTGATTCTATCAATAAACACTTTTATTAATCTTTATGTATCCCATTTTACCGGATAAATTCATAATTTAAATGATTTCTGATTACTGCCCCCATGCCCATTAGGCTTTATTTTAAATATATATAGGTATAAATTATTTTATCTAGCTTTGTGGACCATGTTTGGGCGTCTAGAGCATGCCTTTATTTTTATCAATTGACACTTAAAACTTATATTTCCCTTTATTTTATATATAAACAATGTAAGAGTGAGGACGTCTTAACTTAATCAGTGGTCGGCATTTGAGTCGATCGCTAGGTTAAGCAGTCCTCACCGCTGCGGAGCGATAGATGGGGAACAGAAGAGTATGGGCACATTTATAGTTTATATAGACGAAGGTGTGTAAATGTTATTTTTTTTATATAAAATGTGCATTATTAATATGTTAAATTATTAAAATAAAACCTCGCGCACACCAATGCCTAACAATTTACACACATACTCCATCGTGAAGGTTGAGCACAAGTAATACGGTTAATTTTTGTGAGAAAACCAAAAATTAAACCAGGCTTTTGCGGATATATTAAAAACTGGTTTCAATTCGTTTTGGTTATTTTTCTATATACTAAAGACCGCCAGCGTCGAAATTCGTCCACGAACCTTTATGTGTACAACGACATAATTAGATAGATATCTCCCACGTAAATCGTTGCAACTCCAAATTCTCAGTTTTATAGTAGAGCGTTACAAACAACTAAATTTTAATATAACAGTCACTTTTTAATATATTATTGTAAACAATAATGTAATCTTCATTATTGAATATATAATTTCATACACAAATGTATCATATAATGACGATTTTATTTCAATTTACGTGTTTGTAACGCTCTTTTTTTTATATATAACAAGGGACAAACGAGCAGGCGGTTCACCTAAGTGACTACAGACGCCTATGGACAACTGCAACACCAGAGGGCTCGCAGATGCGTTGCCGGCCTTTGAGAAATGAGTATGCTCCTTTCTTGAAGGTCCCTAAGTCGTATCCGTTCGGAAATTTTATTAGGTATAGCCATAAAATTTACTGAATTATTTATTTACTCGATATCAATTATCGAGTTTAATTCCGAGTGACGGCTGTCATTAAATCTTCTTTTTTATAAGTGACATGTTTTTTTACGCTGAGAAATGCATTTACGAACTAACTTTTTCGAATAGCAAATTAACAACAGAACGTAAGACCACACTTTAAGTAATTTTAAGGAATTTGGTCAAACATTTTGTATCTATTGTTATTACATAAATGGAACAAGAATCAAGTGCCGAGTACCCTCCTTAAGTATTTTAAGTGTCTCTCCAGTCACCTGTACAATCGTATGCCTTACTCTACTAGTGAAGTTTTCTGTCCAAAATTCACATGCTCTTTTTAATGAATAAATTTAATTATAATATTTTTATGTATGTTATCTAATATTTATTTGACTTTTTAGTTTAAATTAGATTTAGTTCTTTTTTTTAAATAATGTTATGGCACTATAATGCAATATAATTTGTAAATTTAATTAATTATAGACATAAAATTATAATATGGTTAAGTGAAATGTATAATTTAATAAGTTTGAACCCATTCGATTCTAACACCGATAAGGTCTCTGGACAGGTTACGCAGTACACAGTTTTGTCAAATTTCACAGACTTGAGGAACTCGACAATGGCAGTTGAAGGTACTGTGAGATTTTCCTGAAAAAAATTTTTTTTTTAGCTTTTGGTTACAATTTACAAGAAGGCTAACATAACTTTATTAAATAGATAAGATAAGATAATTCTTTATTTGCACGAAACAAGGTACATAGGATGACAAATAGAAAAAAACTTCACATGTTTCGCCATGATAAGGCATGCAAAGTCACAAATAATTCAATACGTTTCTTAATATGAAGCAAGTAAAATTTTATACACTATTAAAAAATGCATAATATATATCAATTTTCAAATTAATTCATTGTTAATAATAAAATAATAATTAAAAAATAAGAATAAAAGAAATCAAATGTATACGTTGATTATTTTAGTATAATTTTTTATACTAGAAGATGAAAGGCTGCAAGAAATTCGGCCATAATTCTTGAAATTTGTGTACAGTTTATGCTTATTTAAAGCTCTAAACAACATTTTAATGTACGGGAACGGGAAAAGAAAAGGCGAACGGAGACAATATTATAGCATAATAGATTGTAGTGAATGGTAACTAACCCTCTAATTAAATTATTATGCAATTGGATAGACAAAGCTAGCAATAAGAAAAACTGACATGTCTTGGAGGAGGACTTAGGGGGTCCATACAAAGTAATTAGATGTTACCTGATGTGTAATCTTTTTATCTAATCTTTCAAATCTTTTTAAGCACCGTTAAATAACTAATGTAAAATATACATTGAATTTGTATGGAATGAAATAAAGTTTATTCATATATTTATAAATGCGAAATTAACTCTGTTTGGCACGCACTTTGGCACTAAAATACTAAACCGATTTAAATGAAACTTGGTACACTGGTAGTCTAGAGCCTGAGAAGGGACATATGTTTCTTTTTAATGTGAAAAAAGAGTTGTAAAGGGTTGAAAGGGGGGGGACGAAAATTGTATGAAAGTATCGTCATTTTTAAAGCTAGAGGCTTGAAACTTAATTTTTAGACTGTTGATTAAATATTAATTAATATGATATTTAAAGTTTGCATAAATTTTACCCTTAGGGGGGTGAAATAAAAATAGAATATGAAGGTTTGTATGGAAATATGTGAGTGTTTATAAGTTTGCGACAAAAGACAAAATATTGGAGCTATTCTATTAAGTGATGCAACCCAAAGTCACTATTACACATGAACGAAGTCGCGGAGATAGCTAGTATAATAAAATTCTAGAAAAAGAAGTCTAATTGAAATTGTAAATAGATAAGAGACAGTAATATTCTAGACAAGCACACATTTGTATATCTTATACAATATGGAGAGACTACAAAGCTAATGCTCAAAAAAAATTTAATATATTACTAGAAAAAACCTCCCGGGACAGTCGTTACATACAATACAAGTAATTAATTTACAAAATAAAGTACAAAGGAGCGTGTCAAAACACTCTTATATAGAAGGGTTCCACCCTACTATATACTAATAAAATATTATAAACGTAAAAGTTTGTACACATAGACATTCTGCCTGTTTTGTGTTCTTCAAAACTGCAGAACCAATTTCGATGGAACTCTCAGAGGCAATTGATTGTACAAGAAATAACAGGTAACCTTTTTAATAGTACAAGATTTAAGGTAACGCGAAAAAAAAAAGACAATGATTAAAAAAATTAAACTATACCACTTAATTTTACACGAACAAAGTCGCGTGTAGCAGCTATTATTTGATACAGGATGAAGGTATTTTTCATTAACTTTAAAAGTTAAAGTGCAATTTTGCCCAAAATAATATTCCTAATGAGTTCTTACCATATCGTGTCATGGAAAATTTCAAATCATTGCATCAAATAGTTTGGAAATCTCGGGGACCACCTTGCTTGTGGACAGACGGACGAACAGAGAGCCAAACTATAAGGATTCCTCATAGAACTAGGGAACCCTAAAAGTGACCTATTAATCTATGTTATTTTAGCTTTACTTTAAACAACGCAATTATTTATAACTTGAAGGTAAAAACACAATAATTTTTCATAACAACTAAACGGAACGAATGAATGCGGTAATATATTTGCCTTTTACTCGCAACTTGAAGCTGAGAGGCTTTGTTTTTAATGAGAATAAGTACTTTTCTTGAAAATACTTTTTAGCTTTTTCATCCTTTTTTATATTCGAGACCTCGATAACCTAACGGTAGAAGATAGGATTGGAATTAAAACATGCTCAGTTCGATACCCGCTAAAAATCATAAAACTTTTAAGAAAGCTTAACTGGATTAGTAACGAAAATATTATCGTCATCACCATCACCATCACCTTCACCACCACCACTACCACATCATCTTTTTTTTATGTTATAAAGAGTAAACGAGCAGGCAGCAGGCAGCTAAGTTCCTACTGACGCCCATGGACATCTGCACGACCAGGAGGGCAACCAGATGTGTTGCCGGCCTTTATGACGAGTGTAGGCCACCGGGAAGTCTCACAAACACCACAAATCTCTTTGTGTATCACACACTTCCATCACATGGTGATCACACAAGGAAATCTCTATTAAACTAGAATTGTGCCAAATTTCATACTCCTCCGTCCTCTCAATTTTCGTAAAATGGTAGCGAAAGTTTAGCTTTACGTATTAATATATATTCTTAATATATACTTAACAAAAACATTAACCTAATTATTATAAAAACAGCTTTTTAACTCACGTGATTAAAAATCGGGTTTGCCCGATTAGTTTAGAACCCGTCCTCAGGAGCTCGCTGCGAAGCAGAGTCGCGGTGCGACACGAGTTCGGAGCAAGGTTCATGCACCTCTTCTGATGAAGAGTCCGCTAAAAAACTATGTTTAAAATTATTATAATTACCACTCGCGAAAGTCTAACTTGAACTTGAAGTTTTATGTTTTTTCCGGTAAGACTCTAGAGAAATTGGTTCACTAATACTGAAGGTGTTCATAGAGATAAGCGACGCAAGAAAAACCTTCCAAAGATACCTCTGCATTGCGAGCTCCATAGCATCTGTAAGGTAAAATTAGTATTATATATTCCGTACTAAATCGCAAACAATCAACAAAATTAGCGCTCTCATGGCTTAAACATTTCTACAACTAGGTTCAGTAGACAAGCGCTAACTACAAGGACTGACACTTGTAAAGTTTCTACCGAGTTACGGAGTAAGACGGTACTTAAGTTTAAATACCACTGTCGAGCATTTTAGGAACATCACTTGTGTTAGCAATAATAGATACCATAGAGATTCACCTCAGTGAGTTTATGGAGCATCAGAGCAGGCCCTTTCACACATGTTGGCCTTTATTATAGCTATTTAAATTTCAAGGCATTTAAAACCAGTAGCGCTTGAGGTCCGAAAAGGATTGAAATTTATTGAAATAGATTGAAAAATATTGAAAAGGACTGATATGGATTGAAAAGGATTTGGAAGGATTGAAATGGATGGAAATTCATTTAAATGGATTGAAAAAGACTGATATGGATAAAAGCGGATTGAAACGGACTGAATAGGATTGAAACGGATTTAAACTGATGGAAATAGATTGAAACAGACTCAAAAGGATTGGAATGAATTCAAAATGGATTGAAACGAATCGAAAGGGATTGAAATGGATTAAAATTTGTCACTCCCTGACTGACAGAGAAAGGTAAAATATTCTGCAATTTCGATCCAGTTTTCCAGATACACTAATAAATACAACTGTATAAATAGCTTTGTAATACCTCAAAAATATATGGGATTACTATGTTAAATTTGAGTGATTGAATCAGTTTGCCTGTATGAGTATAATATAATGTAATAATGGGTGTAGATACTTACCTAGTTATAATTATGTTCAAAAATATTTTTTTTAATGGTGAATGGAAGGAAAAAGTAAGAATGGGACATGTCTCATGAAGTTGTACCAAAATTCCACAAACTATTAAGTACTACGGACAAAAAGGAAAAATTATTATCTTTTCAGGTCTTTTATTTTCCCTGTTATTTTATGTCTCCATAGCAACTAAATCCACTTTATTCAAATCTATTCTTCGTCAATGTCCTGTCATAATTAGCCTCTTTGGTCCATGCGGCCAGCATCATAGTTTAGTCAAAAAAGTCCGTAACAATTAAGTATACTAAATTGTCATTAAAGAAAGAACACTAATAAGTATTAAAATAATTATTAATGGCCGGCGAAAGTAGCTTGCTCCTGTCGCGGCTTCCACGCTTCCCGTCCGTTACAGAAAGACAGCCATTTTCTTCCAGGCAACCTTTGTGCATTACTGCTAAATCGCACCTTCTGTGTATCTGCGATGCTTTTCTTGATAAATGGGCTATCTAACACTGGAGAAATTGTTCAAATTGGACCAGTAGTTCGTGGAATAGAGGATTCAAGTAACCAAAAACACAAACTCTACAGCTTTAGTAAACAAACAAACAAACTCTTCAGCTTTATATATTCGTATAGCAGTATAGTTTCAAAATATAAAATATTTTAAATTTAGTTCACTATAAGATTTGTTAAGTTAGCTAATTACTTAACAACCCGAGCCAGAAGGTCCCTTAAGTAGAAACTGCATAAAACATTATTGTTTTTCAAAATATTAAGTGCTGGTGTGAGATTTCTGTTGTATATCTGCTTTGGAAAAATTTGGACATAGGTCATTGAATTTATATTTTTATTTGGATTGATTTGTAATTGACTGTCAATTAAATAATTAATTATTAAACTTAAACTGTTGCACGCCTAAAGTGGCAAACTGTTACCTTATTCTTTTGAAGACCTATGTATTGTATACAGTTTATGCAATAAATGACTTATTTATATATCTATGTATGTTAATTTAGTTACTGTTAAAAACCAGTCTTGATGATTCTTCTTTAATATGATTTGTCTCGAAGATTGCTCCGTCGTATTTAAGAATAAGTTCAGCTCCATAGGATGGAAAGGTAAGAATTTAAATTCGTTCCTAAAATTTATTTGTCAAAATAAAAATTATGGCAATCTAATATTATGTGTCTGTAACTAAATTATGTATCAGGACAAAATATTTTTCTAAATATTCTCAAAAATATTTGAGATTCAATTTTCTTTCTAATAAATAGATATATGCAATCAAATATGTCCCAGATTAATAATCTCTTTGCCACTTGTTGCATAAAAAAAATATTTCGCGAGATAAAATTATACACATCCCATATAATTTCCGCCTAGCGTTGAATCATTGCATTTTTATAACCAATGCGATAAAATTTAAATAATTAAATAACATCATTAGTTTAAAGAAACCGATTTTATATCAGTTTAATGTTCTCCAATAGATACCTACTTTTTTGTATATTTACTCTATTTTTGTATTAAGGTTTGAGGTTTTCCCGCTTATACAATGTTTATACAGCGTGATTCTTATTACTGTTATTTGATGTCTCAGTATTATAAATTAAAAAAGAAGAAGAAAGCTAGAAGAACACATTAATTTTTAGAAGTATGCGAAACATGAAACTTAATATGTCAAGCGATAAGCGTGGCATAACCCAGAAATATTACTTCTTCTAGCTCTAAAACTAGAAGAAGTAATATTTATAAAAGCTTGAGCTAGAAGTGGGCATCAAAATAGCCAGGCGAAGTCAGGGGTATGAACCTTTCCTGCTATTCTTCCATCGTAAACCTATACAGGCTTGTTGTTTTTTTTTATATACAAGATATCCTTCTATTCCATCCCTTTCCCTTACTCCTGTCTTTCAAATTAGAGGTAGCGCCATGTTTGTAGCTGAATTGGGTCGGCGCGTCCGGGTACTAGTACCTCTTTCGTAGATAAGATCGGCGTGAAGTGGAGGCCATGCTGTCACGTCAAGTGATGGTATTGTTGTCGCGTTTTGTTCGGTTTGTGAGACTTTCCGGTGGCCTTAACTCGTCATTAAAGACCGGCAACGCATCTGTTTGTCTCCTGGTCGTGCAGATATCCAGGGGCGTCAGTAGGCACTTTGCTGTCTGCTTTTTGTATCATAAAAAAGTGTATATGTCTATTTAAAATATAAAGAACCATTTACAAAATAATGGTTAATATAAAGCGATCACAATAATTTAATCAAAAAGAAATTAATTAAACTAGGCGAACTAGGATGAAATTTGGCAGGAAAGTATTTTATAGTAGACAGACATCCGCTAAGAATGGATGAAAGTGGATGAAAGGTGGCCGAGGTCGGGGGTAGCAGCTAGTATTCTCTATGTCAGGAATTCCTTATTTATGACCTTTGATTAGTTCTTAGTGTTACAAAAAAAAGTTATGATGCATTACACTGCATATTGGGCATTTGCCACTTATGTGTAATCGATTTTCGGTTTTAGTCAATATAATTATAAGTTGCAGTAATATAAAAAACAAAGGTAACACATTTTTAATTTCTTCTATTTTTAGTAAAATGGTCGAAAGTTAGGGAATTAACCTAATGCAACATAACATGATTTTTTTTATTGTTTTCTTTATTAGAAATGAATCTCTGGGTGTTAGGAAGGTTGGTGGATTGATAAATAACAAATATTATGGTTGAAAAGCATCAAAAAACGTTTCTACGTATGTGTGCTAATTATTATCAATAACAAAATCTTTAATTTTCATTATTTATAGTTAGAATTAATATTATAATGTTTTATACATTTATAGTAAAGTTGACTTTTCCTGCCATCACCACTTTGACAACGTCATTTGTTTGATGTCAAATTCCCTCTTCACGCACGCTTATAACGGAGCCAGACATAGTTTAAAGTGTGTGTACATTTTTGTCTTTGAAGACTAAAAAGTACTACAAAACTTTGTGAAGCTGTCCATATCCGCGACGATCACGAGCCGCACCGTTTTCGGTGCAGCATTTCAATTCAGTTAACACTTTCCAAAACAGCGTTAGTGTACTATTGTAGGCTAATTCATTGTCTGTTTCATTCTTCGTTCTAATTATTGTATTTGTATTGCAGAAATTGTATTTTTCAATACAAATATAATTAGGTTAAATTAGGTTAAAACTACCGTTCTACGTTTGGTTCGAGAACTATGTGGCAAACACTACAACAAAGGAGTCCTGAGTTTGATCTGGATTTTTGGAATGGTTATGAAAGTCTAATTTTGAAGTGAAATCAATCAATTAAAAGGTGTTTTATTAAAGTAGACCTTAAGTCAAATATTTTAAAAGCTACCACTGATTCGGAAAAGTCGAGCTACGTGAAGAACCACCGAGAAACTCGTTAGCCATTCTTTTAAAAATGGTTCTTACAAAAATGAGCTTAATACCTTTCCGTGTTAAATATAAAGTACAAAGCTGGAGCGACTCAATACTAAACAGTTTTATCTAAAGTTTTAACTAGGCTCAATTAGTTCTGTAGTTCTGTAAATTAATACTTTCTACGATAAACAAATTATAACTAGCAAATAGCTGAGCTTATGAAGGGCTTGCGTAGTTCTTCATTTATTTTTTTCATTATATTATTTCTTTGACAGATGACAAATCTAGATATAAGGTGAATTACTATTTTTAAAGAATAAATTGATTATTGATTATTGTTAGTAAACTGTACATGCATAACTGCTCAGGGTATGACATAGTGTTAGGGTTCGCTTTGCACCCCCTAATTAAGTGTTTTCTTTTTGTTTTCCACGAAAAATAAATCTTTTTTATATGCTACAATATAATTAAATTTCGGTGTTTTTCATCTTTGAAAGAAGAAATAATATATACCGCCCGACTAATTTTTAATCGTGTTGCAGTATTAAGGACCAAAATAAGTCTAAATTTTGACATTTTCTTTTATTTTTAACGAATTCTAATTCAAATGATATTTTATTCAAGTAGACTTTTATAAGCTCTTTAGAGTCGTAAAATATTTTATAACTTCATACTAAACATCTGTAAATTATGAGAACCGCGTGAATTTATTTAATAAATTCAAAGAGCCGCTAAAATGTATGCACGAGCATAACTCCTGAACGACGCCACCAAATTGGATAATTTCTTTTTTGTGGTGTTTCTTATTGTTAGGAAAAGGTTTGTATAATAATGAAAATGGCCAAGAGCGTGTAAAGACACGCTTATATAGAAGACTTACGTATCTGATAATCGATAAACGTATTTGTTAAATAACTTCAAAAGTTCTTGTCCGATTTTGTTCAAAATAGTTTTCCTACTGAGTTTATAGCATGTTGTATCAACATGGAAAATTACAAGTCTCTACGTCTAATAGTTTGGAAATGCTAGGGGGTACTACCTTACGGGCAGACAGACGAATGGAGGAACGGACAGAGCGAACCTGTCAGGGTTACTTGTAGTACTACGGAACCCTAAAAAAGGAATGGCAAAGCGAAAAGGAATTATAATAATAAATAAATAAATATAAGACTATATGACACACGGAGGTCTGTTCCTAAGGTAGACAACTTAATGCCTGCGTTATAGGTAACAGCCGCCGGTTATACACATTTTTTTCTCTAAATATATAAATACATACATATGGGGAGGCGGTTTGGCGACGTCGCCAATTTAGAAGTGTAGCCACGATTACTATTGGCTACTCATTTGGCAACCGCAGATACCCATGGCTACGAAGCCGGTGACGTCGCCATGGAGTCTGGGCGAATTAGGAGCCTTAGATATCCTCAATCAAGCCCTATCAAAAAATCCTTTCTAGTAGTAGCGGATGATCTACTAAAAATAAACTCTTTCCATATATACTTATAAATAAAGCTGAAGAGTTTGTTTATTTGAACGAGCTAACCTCAGGAACTACTGGTCCGATTTGAAAAATTCTTTCAATGTTAGATTGCCCATTTATCGAGGAAGGCTATGTATGATGGCTGTATGTCATCAGGGTAAAAATTAATCTAATTCAACGCGAAAGAAGTCACGGGCACAACTTGTACATGTATGTAAATCATACCTTTCTGGTATCCTAAACTCGCCATTAAATGTTGGCAAAGCATCAGCTAGCCCCTGTGTTTAGAAGTTTATGAGCATCGGTAGTCATTTAGGTGAACCGCCTGCTCGTTTACTTCTTCTAACATAAAAAAACACCCTATTAGACGTAGAGGGAAATAGACAAAGTTCATGCTTCCTTTGTATCATTCGTATGATTAATGCTTTCCTTAATTTTTTAATATGTCTAATCTAATGTGTGATGTAAAATAATTATTTTTTTAAGTATTGAAAATGATAATAAAAACGCGATTGCATTTTTTCTTTATATTTAAGTATTTGCTTTAGTGCACAGGCCTAGTTATAAATATTTTGGACTTTCAGTTAGACTATATTTCATTTTTACAATGTTTTTTATTCATTTATGAGTTTTAAATTGATGAAAGCTATGTGAGATAAAGGGGACGTCTTCGTTAATTAGGTTCTTTTTTGTTTAGCCTATAGTGTTCAACTGCTGTGCAAAGACCTCCCCCCTTTTAAACTATTCTTTTCTATACTGGGCTTCTTGAATTCACGTCTGTTCCGCAAAGATATCCAAGCCACCTCGCCACATCGACCTCGGCCTTTCTGTTCGTCAGCAGCTACCGCAGGTAGTAATATATAAAGTTGAAGTGTTTGTTTGTTTGCTTGAAGGCGGTAATCGGAAACTACTGGTCTGATTTTACAAGCTTTTAATTTAAGCTTAGTAGGAGGGGAAAATGAAATATTAGTCGTACCTAAAAAGTGTTCCTAATATTCTTTAAAAAAAAAAAACAAATCTATTAGTGTCCATCGAAATCCGCCAATAAAGGGAGGCGCCACATTCGAATGTGGAGGAATTTTAAAGATTCATTCATTCATTCATTCATACTATACCGCAGCGTTCTGGAAGGCTATTGGTCAATGCATTCTACACCAGCGCCATTTCTTTGCATCTTCGAACGACAATTTGCTTTTTACAAATTGCCACAAGAGCTGCCCTCCCTACATACATTTAATATCCATAGTTCATAAATTAGAAACAAGAATATTAAAAGTACTTGTACCATATAAAATTAAGCTTCAGTATAAAAATAATGATACTCAATTAAATAAATATTGTAACATACTACCTATCCAACAAAAAGTGAAATTAAGGCTACTCATTGAAAACTTCTTGAATTTTTAAAATGACATATACCAAAGTAAGAAACTCACTAGAAAAGTAACTGCAAGAAAAAATTAAGACGAGAGGATCGATTAAAGGGCTGTAGCAATTTTAATGTTTCGCTGACAAAGTCGCGGGAAACAGCTAGTAATATAATTTGAACGAATTTTTGTTCTATTTGCAATAATGACGCATTAACTCTTTGGAATGTATGCCCTCAATCTTTGGTAATTGTCAAATCATTTCCCATGTATGATGATTATAGGAAAAGAAACTGAAATCAAGCAGCAAAAGTAAAATGAGAAAATATAGAAATAGGAACCATCCTAGAATCCTAGAATCCATCCATCCATCCATCCTAGAATAGAACCATCCTTTTCATCTATTTCCAAATAATTTAGTGGTCGAAATTAGTTCTACTTCCATGTACGATGGATGGAGGGATTTCGACCACGAAATTAGTTGGAAATCGATGAAAAGGATGAAAGTTTTCTAAAGAAAATTAAAGTCAATACATTCACTTAGGCTTTTATACAACACGTGTGAAAGTGAATTTTAGCATATTTTTTTTTAATAATATAATATTCTGGCGATATTATATTCGACTTAGAGCTAAGTTAACAGGGCAGAGTAGTTAATGAAGTCGTTAGTAAAGGAAGCGCTTCCCACTAACAACTAACATATGTGTAATAAGCCAAAGCAACATCTAGATAAAGATAAACTATCACAGCAGCCGTAACTTCGTCCGCGTGAATTCAGTGATTGTGTTAAATTTTAAGTTTTCCTGTTTGTATGCAGAGCCCTTATAATTCTTTTAAAACTAAAGTAGCCTAAGTTATTCCTTGTAACATTAGCTATCTGCCAGTAAAGTGCCGTCGAAACCTATCCGACCATTTAGGAGATTACCCGGAATGAACGAAAAATATTGTGCGTTTAAGAAGAGTACTTTTTTTTTTTGCTCTCAATAGTTGTCAATATATAAAGTCAAAGTCAAAATTCATAGGAGAAAAAAAAAACACATTCACATGAAAATTGCTCAGCTTCAAGTCAATCGTTGGGATTTTAAAATTCGTATACTGTATTTTGTATTTGAATCGCGAATAAGACAATCTATATTAATATATAAAGTTGAAGAGTTTGTTTGTTTGTTTGTTTGCTTGAACGCCCTAATCTAGGGAACTAGGGTGGTCCGGTTTGAAAAAATATTTCAGTGTTAAGAAAAATCTTTATAAAATTGCATACTACTGCAGACGCCCTTGGGAAACTGTAACACCAGAAGTCTGCTGCGTTGCCGGCCTCTGCGATATGTGTGTGCACTCTTTTAAAGAACTCTCCAGGTATAAGTACACTATTTATTATTTATATATCTGTATGTCAATACACAGAACAGATACAGGTTTTTCTATGGACATATGGACGATCAGAACAAATAAAGGTTGTCACCCACTAAAGGTGAACCGGAAACATAAATAAAACGACAGTGGCGGGTCATTGCGCATGTGTCGGGTTATTTACTGCTGCACCACACTTGATAATGCAGCCTTCTGTCTGACATTCTTATATTTATAGACATACTTGCTTCGACCCGCGACTTCGACCGCGCTATTTTATTCGACTTTCATACATACTTTCAAAATAATGTATTTCGTCTGTTTCGAATTGTACTTCCGCTATAAAAAGTGGCCCATGTTCTTCCCCAAGGTCCACTATATGCCTGTAATGAAATTCATCAAAATTGGTTCAGCAGTTTAGAAAACGTAACAGACAGAGTAACTTAACCTCAGTTCAACGAATTACTTGATATAACGAATATTTTCTTGTTCCCCTCCGATTTGTTAAATCGAGGTTGCCCTATATCAACATTGAGAATTGATACAAAAAATCATGTCCCCTTTAATTCGTTTCATAATCGAGCGTCAGGCGTCGTGCAACGCTAGAAAGTCATATTTTCGAGTGCGGCCGCAGTCCGCGCGATGCACATCTGGGTCAGATACACTTCTCGCAACACTTTCATGGTTATTTTGCACTATGGAATTATTGTATGAAATAAACAATAAATAAAAACGCGTACACTTTGCTGGCCGTTTGCTTTCTTTAACTTCTACGAAGCGGCGAGTTATATTTGATATTAAAACGTTCAAAAACAGCAATGTCCAGAATTTTTCAAAAATAAGATATTTATGGTTAAGATTCCATAGACAAAAATAGGTTATTGTCACTTTTGAATATGACTTAATAGTGCATGTGGAACTCTATCGGTATATGAAGAGATATCAGACTCCTTTATTTATAAGGTAGCCAGTGTTTGTGATATAAAACATTGCTCCGTCAAATTAACTGGGTGGTGGTATACAAAGCCCTAATTACAGTACATCATCTATTAGCGTATGGCAACGAGGTAAGGATTTTTTTTATTAACATAACACTCTTTTGTCATATTTGAAAAAAAAAAACAATTTCAAATTATCTGAACTGGACCAAATTAAAATGGGACCACACTGGTCTTTTTTTTGAATGAAAAAGGGTCATCAAAATCGATTCACACAATTAAACGCTCTGTGGTAGCAAACATAAAAATACGATCGTGGTCCCACCTCGTCTTTTGAATTCGGTTGAAAATCTGAAGTTGCAACTCAAACTCGTAAAGTTTTTGAAACCGCAGACTATTAAAGCTTCAATTGCAAAACTGATTAAAGGGTTGAGAAATCGTAAAAACCCTAATCGAAATGCTACACAGTTTTAGTAATGTTTAAATGGACAGGAGAGGGCAGTATTACGAACACCTTAATAAATTTCTATTCTTTATTTACAATATAATCTAATAAAATGGCCAAGAGCGTGTCAAGACACGCTTATATAGAAGGGTTCCGTATCTGATACGCTATAAACGTATTTGTTGGCTGGCCCGTTGGCGCAGTGGGCAGTGACCCTGCCTTCTGCTCCGGGGGTCGTGGGTTCGATTCCCACCTCGAGACTGGGTGTATTATCCAAATGTATATATTTATATATTTCTAAAAAAAAAATATTTGTGTATAACAGGCGGCTGCTACCTATAACACAGGCATTAAGTGGTCTACCTTAGGATCAGACGTCCGTATGTCATATAGTCCTGTATATATTTATTTATATTATTTATATTACACCCGTGCGAAGCTGGGGCGAATCGCTACTAACACTATATAACTTAGTACCAAGGTTTGTTAACAGTGAACTGAGTCCCCTTCTAAAGGAACAGTATTTGACCCTCATAATTTATTACTTAATCCGTATGATAAGGTATTGGGTATCACATCAAATAGAACGTACAAACGCGTTGACTTAGTAATTGTGAGAACAATGGTTGAACGGCGAAAAGAACCAATCGTATTTTTTAAAAATAGAATTCCAGTTAAAATACATTAATAGAATATTGTAAAGAATTGAAAAGTAGAGCCTTATTAGTTCAACGCTAAAAAGCGAAAGGACCGATTTTGATGTGGATATTTTTGTTTAATAATTAAAGTAATCTATATGGTTCTTAGATACAATTTATGTAGGTTTTAGGCGTTTTTAGGTACGGATCTACGCGAACCCTCGACTTCTTTGTATAATAAACATTAAAAAAAATTAACGATCATAAAAATAAATGTACATATATTTGGGATATTTTTATGATGAAAACTTTTTGGTTCTAAAGTAGTTTTCTATATGTTTATTTTTAAAATGTAAAAGAATATTTTGAAAATGTGACAGGTTGATTTGACGATAACGACAGTGGTAAGAGCTGAAAAAAAGGCTAAAGTATTTAATAATAAGGAAATAAACTGGAGTGTTTGATTTTTGATCCATATCTATACTAATATATAAAGCTGAAGAGTTTCTTTCTTTGTTTGTAGGCGATAATCTCAGGAACTACAAATCCGATTTGAAAATTTTTCTCAGTGTTAAATAGTCCATTTATCGAGGAAGGCCATAGGCTACATATCATCACGCTAATCAATTGAACCTAATTTTACGCGAACGATGTCGCGGGGACATTTTCAGGCGACCCATATTTCTCAATTGGAAATACTCATATTTGCTCAATAGAATAGAGCCTTAATAGTTCAACAATAGAAGGTATGGACTGAAATCGACAAGGTAACGAGTTCAAACCTTGAAGAAGCTGGTGTATTTTCGCACCAACTGCTAACAGACGCTTTTAATTTATGTTTATTAGGAGGGGAAACAGAAATATTAGACATACCTGAAAAGTACCGCTAATATACATAAAAAAAATGTATTCAAACACGGTTGACAGAATCTCGAAGTCGGAACACGTTCTAACCGTACAACTAATTTTTAAAGCATTCTCGAATCTAACAGTAACATAGAGACCGGCGATAAAAGCTTTATTCCTTAAAGGTGGAATTGGGACAATAAAACCAAATCTTTATTTTTAGGATTTCCATTAACTATTTAACTCCAGGAGGTCATGGTCTAATCAGTGGTCGGCATTTAAGTCGATCGCTAAGTTAAGGTGCTCTGGGCGCGACCGGGTGATAGATGGGTGACCCATTCTAGCACTGGTTTATATTTGATATCCGACCTCCTCCGTATTACAATAATTTAATGTATTTATAATGCATATTATAAAAAAATATTAGCATTTTTACAACTTCCTCTATATGAACTGCAACTGTGCCAAATTTCACATTCGCCCGTCCGCGCAATTTTCTTAAAACGGTACCTTAAGTTTTGGCTTCACGTATTAATATTTAATTAAATAAATACATAGTAAAGTAATGTATAGGAATTACGAATATCCACGTTGCATTCTGGGTTGCTAGTAGCACATAATTTAACTCACCGATCGCTACTACACACTGTCGAAACATTTTAACGCAAGTTTTCATCAGTTTGTATACATCGTTTGTACTGATATAATTATCGTAAATGTAGACCTCTTGACTCTATAATATGCGACACACGGAATAAAAGAATCGACCGGGTTGTTCATGTTTTAAATTCCATTTTATAACGTTTTATAACAGCAACCAGAGGGTCATCTAAGTGACTGCAGACGCCCATGGACCAACAGACCAAAAGACTCGCAATTGCGTACCCGCCCTTGAAAGGTGGTTTAGGCCACCGGAAACTCTCAGAAACCGAACGGAATTGTGAGACTTTTCAGTGGCCTAAACTTGTCATTAAAGGCTGGCAACGCATCTTTTGGCCTTCTGGTTGTGCAGATGCCCATGGGCGTCGGTAGATACTTAGGTGCCTGCTGCCTGCTTGTTTGCCTCTTGTAACATAAAAAAACTCTTTCTAATACCAGACCATTAAAAAAAAACTACCGACAAAATAGTTATTGAGTCCACATTCAACATGTCAGTTATTTCATGGGCTAGGTCAAAGTATTTAGATATTTTAAAAAACAATTACCTATTACGCTAATACCTATTTAAATTTCAGATTAGAATCCATAATGACAAGACTAGATTATTGATCTCGATTATATATCTATATACAAATATTATTTTATCTAATATTATTAATATCTTATAAATATTATAACTATTTATGAACCCTCAGTTGCTGTCGACCACCATAAGGCACCTACTCAGTAAACTTTACTGAGTAGGTTTCCTTTTAGGTATATTGATTGCACTGCATAACATCTTGAATAATCTGTAATAAATTATAAGTGTGGATGTTTATTATGTTAATTATTTTACATGCGACAATAAAATGAAACGCATTTTGTTATCACAAAATTTGTGCTAGGGTCCCAGAGGTGACAGACGCGACCAGCAAATAATGCCCAGGCGCACTCAAACTTTCGCCGCACGGTGGAATCGAACCCGCCGCTTTTGGAATAGCAGGCAGGTACGATTATAAATACCAACCATAAAACAAATAAGCAAAACGTGTAACTTGTATTTTGCAATAGTTTCCGCAGTTATTTTGTGCCCGTTATAAATTTCCAACATTTTCAAATATCCCAATTCCAAATTAACTAAGCCTTTAAATTTATAATCATAAGATGTCATTATGCTAATAATTTAATGTTCGTCTTTCATTAACCAGGTGCACCTAATGGAAGACAATGATGATATGCTAGAACAGTTGGGACTGATGGAGAACCAGGCCAACATCGACATACCGGTCCCGCCGCCGCCTCCTCCCCCGCCCCAAGCCATGGAGCAGGACCGAAACTAACCAACAGTGTTTTGTAAAGCCGTGAGTAAATACTAACATTATCGTTCAACGTATTACGCATCGCAATTTTTGACCTCCATTCCTCCCCATGTAACGCGCCTTAACATTTTTCTGTACCTTGACTTTGTGTCTCTCCGTCTCTAGATGTGACAGAACATAAGTGACCATTTTTATCTTAAAAGTAACAAGTACCGAAAACTCGCCAAAATAACTTTGTAATTGTTTTAACCGCATTTACGGTAATAAAAACTTTAAACAATAGACTCGCAATACACGCGTACATAAACATATTAGTCAGAATAAGAAGAAATTCTTAACAAAAAATCTCCAAATAATAAAATAAATAAAGAAAATATTTTTATATATTATCGCTCGCTCTTATTAAGAAGTTCGAAATGTGTCGACTTGTTTCCCCTAACCGATATCAGGGGTTTACTTACATTGCTTTTTTTTCTTCTAAACAATTAATTAAGCGATTCAACAATAAAAAGAGGCCGTCGTTCTTAGCACTAGCGGATATTGTTCTTTAAATTACAGCTAATTGTAACATTTGACTTCGTTTACGTTGAATTCATTTTCATGTCCGAAACAAAAAGTAGCCAATGTCCCAATCCAAGGTCCGATCTATGTCTATACCAAAATTTTATCAATTGGTTCAGCGGATTAGGCATTTAAACGTAATAGACAGAGTTACTTTCACATTGATAATATTAGTATGGAGTTACAGTAAAATAAGACAAAAATATTGAAAAAAAAAATGATAATTGTCTATTATTTCCAACAGGTAACCCACTCTTATATTTCGACGTAGTATGAAGAAAATAGAAATCTCTTACGAAACAGTATAGTCAAGTTAATATTATGTAAAATTATTATGTAACCGAGATTATTATTTTTAAAATATTTACACATATTTTAGTAATTTTGGCCTTATTTTTAATTTGTTAATATTTCATAATGTGAATCATACCTGTATTTTTGGAATATTTTTCGAGAATTATATAAAATTTTTGGGAGAAATATACGGTATTAAGTCAAAAATATTTTGTTTTCTTTCGCCGTTGATATCTTTCTTGAGAGCGCGACACGTTTAAATGCGTACTTATTATGCATTTTAGACGATTTTTTTATATATATATATTTATTTTAATGCTTCCTTCGAAAAGAAGCTCATAAAGTAAAGAGATATATAGAAAATGTAATGATTCGACAACAGTAAAAAACGGATTTCTTTATTATTAATCTGAGAGGATACAAAACCACAGCACAAACAAACATTGGCGTTTACTCTATCTATAAATTATAAATATTATTTATTTCTGGGAGAAAAGTTTTTACATGTCAAAATTATTATTTTTTTTTTTCAAAATTTCAATTTTCACAACGCACAGTGTCACTAATCCCAGTTTGAACAAAAGTTGACGTGACAGGATCTGAAAATAAAATACGTTGCCAAGCGCGCTCTGTCCAAGCCACTGCTGTAAAGCAAGCTCCATTGCTGACAAAAGCTCGTACAGTTACCGCACCTATACCTCTTCCCAAACAACGCCATCCATCAGTTTGTACTGACTTTTTGAAACAGTCCCATGCACCACTATATTTTCCTAGGGCATCACCTTGAACCCTTGATTTAATAACATCTATAGGATATAACAAAACCCACGATAATGCCCCAGCCACACCGCCTGCAGTAAACACTCTGAGTACACCTAGGTCTCCTTGGGTCATAGCTGCATACGAGGCAAAATAAATAGCAAACGCTGGGCTATCTCGCACTATAGTTATTCCTAAGCCTCTGAATAGAGCTCTGTATCCCCCATTTCGTAAAATATATCGAGCTCCTGCCCAGGCTCCATTAGGTATCGCATCTCCTGGCTTGGCAAGTTGTTGTCTTGTTTTAATAAGTTCTACTGGCGCGCATGCGAAACTTTGTAACATGCCAGCTGCGCCACCTGCGATAGCATGTGTTTTCAAAGAATCAGGATATGGAAGATTTCTTCTTGTATTTCCATATGCACCAAATACAATAGCATTTATAGCTGCTATTCCTCCTAGAGGCGCTCCAACTCCTCGATACGCCGTTGATAACGTCCCTCTTTTCAATAAGGCTTTAGTACATTCCAAGGCGCTGCCTCTGCCTGACTGTATATGAACTTTTAATGTATCTAATGGATGACCAGCTATTATTCCAGCACAACCTGAAGGGATCAATTGTTTTAGTTATTTATATAATTAAACTAGAAGTATTATTAATGTAAGTGTTGTGAATTATATTTATAAAATTCATATCACGCTATCACTGTTACTATCACGCTGATTATCACAATGCTACATGAAGGTACTGTGAAACATTAGTGACACTATCTTTGCTGAAGGTATCCTATTGCAAGCTTTACGTAACAAGGTTTGGAATAAAAACCTTCAATTTTTAGTTTATAACAACGTATTTGTCTTTATAACAACTTTAGTCAACCTATTTGATATAAACTTACCTCCAATGCATCCAGCTATAAAGTCCAGGGCCATTTTAACTTATTGCTATTTGAGTAGTTATTATAAATGACCGTCTCCTGCAAAATTTTTAAATGATTTTCAGTTTCATTCTCTATGCTTAATTTTCGAAGAATTTTTTTTAAAAATATCTTTTATTTCATTCCATCTTAAGTGCAGTATCGTAAATATAAAAATATGCTTTCTGTGAAATAGTCTAAAATTAAAATTAAATTATACTTTTTCTATTTATAAGTACCAGGACCGATAACCCCACATCTCCAATGCCTGGGGCCTGAGCCACAGCCTATTCTTCAGTATTCAAATACAAAATGAAAACAACCGACTGCTATCACTAATTGCTACGTAATCAGTATTTATAAACTTTTGTCCTAAGATTGTCGGTATATACGACCTTTGCATTATTAAGTAAATAATAATAAAGATTAATAGGACAATACTCACCTAGTAAAAGTTCAAATTAAATAGTCGTAGTGCGAATTTATATTGTCTCCAGCAGATGTTACTCCAATAAACATATTGGTGGCGAAGTGGATTCAACGAGATGCCCAGTGAAAATGTAATGATCGGGATGTAAGATGATTGAATGTGAAGATGTACTACTAACGGACAATCACCGTTCGCGTAATCTGCACCCAGCTCGAGACCCTTCCACTCTTTATCTCTTCAGGTCATGCTTATCTCATGGAGCACAATACTAGTTGAATTAACTGCTATTCTCGACAAACGAGAATAAATAAAATATTCCACTAATAAGGCTATTATTAATTTATACATTTTAATTTTCAATTATGAAAATATCCATCGGAATAAATATATAGTAGTACACTATTTGTGTGTATGTTATATGCTGACTCTTTTACTTGAATGTAATACAATAACGTATATCGTTTGACCATAATCACATTATTGATTTTTGGGAAATCCATTGGGTTCGATCGGTTTAATCAGATAGAACGATTAAAGACCAAATGATCTCGGATCCAGACTCGAACATACATATATCCAGATACGAAAATAGATATATCTATAGGTAAACATAGTCCTTAAATCATGCTAATAGACGGCCAACATTACGCTTGGCATCCGCTACAGCATCCAGCATGATGTGTTTGGTAGTCTAGAAGATTCCTCGCGATGCACACTTGCCCTAGCCCCTACAATTGTTGCTGTTTCAGCAGGGCAGTTACACTAGGCAGCTATGCTCTCGAAGGGATTTCTTCATTTGTACACCTGTCTTTCCATGTTATTGCAAATATATATTTATACGGAAAACGTTGAGTCGGTGCTCATGGTTATGAAATCCAGGTTTCATACCAGAGTATGGGAAGGAGGCACGCGTTTATACCAACATTTTGGTATACCAGAGTGTCCAGCACCATAATAAAGATCGATAGGTTTGCGATTAGGAACTCTAAATAGCACGACAGCGGAAACCCTCAATTAAGTTCTCCCCCGAAATTCGTATGCTCTGGTTGTATCCGATCCTGTTGTATAGGTTCTATTGGTTTGCACAGCCGTCAACGAAGGTGTACACTGCGTACATAAATAATCATCTGTAAAAGATGTATGATGATTAATAGTCCATAGTCCAATCCTGTAAAAGATTTAAAATTACAAAAGCGTTTTACAAATGGTAAAATTTGAAAAACTTTTTGAATACCCATTTTTTAACTTTAACGTGCCCTGCTAAATATGAAGACATTTTTTAACATGCAGATACGTATATTAGCCTAGTACACTTAGAAAAAAATAATTAAAATGTCGTCAATTTATACTCAACACTATTTTTTGTTTTTTATTACACCGTAATCTTGTTTTGCAAAACAATATTCAACCTTAAAGATTTTTAAATAATCTGTGCTGACAACTAAGAAGTAATAATCATTTGACGTTGATTGACGATTGCCACATACGTAATATAATCTGTGAATGGTATTTTGTTTTTTCAATTAATGCTAATTTAAAATTAAACACAGTAAATTTATTAGAGATATTTAAGTATATATTATTTTAGAAGACTAATGAATAATATAGAACTCGTTTAGCTAATCCTATATAGTGAGATGAAAAATACTCCCATACCGATGAATCGAAAAATTGAAATGGAAAATATTATTGGGCGGAATAGTGAAATTATTGAAAAAGTTATGGACCTAGAGAACGAAATACCAGCTACCGCGATAGTAGACCTAAAACAAAATGAAATAATAATTACCGGAAACATAGGTCCAGTTAAAATAGATAAAGAAGGTGTAGTTGAAGATAATAATTTTCAGAACAGCTTAGATACTCTAGAAACGAATGACCTAAAGTACATGCAAAATAATTGCAGAATTTGCTTATTATCCAACAATGATATGCTTTCGCTAACATCCAAGGTGGAATCTGGGTTACTGGCAGATATGTATTATGCTATTACTTCTATTAAGGCAAGTGTGTTTAAACCCTACAAAATAACATATACTCTATAGTGATTTCTGATGATTTAGTTATTCTTTAGACCCTAAGTATTATTGCCAATAGTATATATACAAAGTACAAATATAGATAATATTTATGTATAGTAAATGATAAAACTAATTATTTTTTATGGGCATCTTCCAATTGCAACTTGGCATGGACTATTGTTTATAAAATGGACTGATATTTTTTTCAATGCTGTATGGGTCAATACTAAAGTTTTAAGAGAGTATGCATAAATATATATCTAAACTGAGGGACACCCTACTGCACACACACAAGCAAGCGTTGAAAATTTAATGAAGAGCATGCATTTTTAGAATGAACGTACTGTAACTCTTTGCAGAATTCTATTTTTACTGCAACCACTTAAACAATATATTTATTTTTTGTTTGTCTAAATTTTATAAAAGCTGCAAGTGTCTGCACTATGATGCCGGAACCAGACATAGCTTCATTTGAACGATTGTGTGGTGTGGCCGGAGAATTTGTATAACTTCACAAAATTTTGTAGAACTTCAAGGTCAAAAATGTACAAACACTGAGCTATGTCTGGCTCCAGTATAATGGTAATAATGCTAATATATGTCTTCTATTCATATGTGTGTGTATATAAATGTAAGTTTGTTTTTTTAATCTTTGGATCTCTAAACAAATCATCATAACTTTTTTACATCTAGTCAGAGTCCAGTGTGGAACATAGGTATCATTTATTTATGAAAGAAGTACTGTAGGAAACTATAATTAAATAGAATTAAAAAAATAAGCTTGAGGCAAATGGATATTTTTCGTAGAAAAAAGAGGTTAAATAAGATAATTTCTCTAAGTCTTGTGATTTTCAGGTTCATTTAGAAGAAAATCTTCCAAAAGCCATTTGCAGTGTATGCAATAACAGTCTAATCCAGTGCTATTCATTCAGGAAGAAGTGCATTGAATCAGATGATCTATTGAGGCTAAAAGCTGGTATAGATAGAAATATTTATTGGTATGTACAAATTTTTCTATATTAAAGTAAAGGTATTTTACATACAGATTGGAAATATTATAAACTTGCTGAGACATTCACATTCTTATAATTGTACCTATTTATTTATTTTAAATATGATGTTAATCTTTTACAATGAATACATTATTTTTAGCAAAAAAGTGGACAAAGGTGTACAAGCCAATGTCCATGAAAAAATGAAGAGAATACCAGGTGAAGAGCAGATCGGCCAAAAGACAATTGAAATCCCAATAAAAACTGAGCCAGACTTAAAAATAGAAGGTGATGAAGATCATGAAGGTTTAGACTTTAAACTCAGTTTATGTGATAATTTAACAATTTAATCTTCTTTGTATACATATAAAATGTGCGCTGCATTATATACCATTCTAAAACTTTGATACTTCATATTTAGCAGGGAAGTTTTTTAAAAATGGAAATAGATAAGTAGTTAAAAAGAAAAGTAGATTATGCACTTTGCTCAATTGAGCAATTAATGCACTCTTTCTTAATTTAGTCCGCTTTGCATTTGTATGCAATTCGTGCTTTATGCTATAGTCTACTATTAATATGGTACAATTTCTAGATTCAAGTTGTAAAATGTATATTGGATAAATAAAATTTGGCTGAATTCATTACTCAAATTGTGTCAGAGTTGTTGTCTCCAATATAATAATAATAAATTTATACAGGACTATATGACACGCGGACATCTGTTCCTAAGGTAGACAACTTAATGCCTGTGTTATAGGTAACAGCCGCCTGTTATACACAAATATAGATTTTTTAGAAATATTTAAATACATACACATGGATAATTTGTAATAAGTTGTAGTTGTAATCACATTTTATTCATTGTCCACAGAAATCGAATATTTAGATGAAGATTTATTATTAGCAAGCGATACTGTGAATGTCCTAAAGGAAGGTAATGAAAGGTAAACTTAACCTTTTATGATGAAGAAATATTTCTTTACCCATTTTATTAACATAAATATAATAAATTTTCAGACAGCTGGTGAAGTTTCATGTCACAGGTCAGCATAATTTGGATACATTTTGCCCCATAATATTTAGATGACAATGCCATATAGATTAAGGGTATGTTCCGATATACACTGCAAGCACTGGTGATGGATGGATGGATTAATAGTTCCATTATACACT
This sequence comes from Charaxes varanes, assembly GCA_024363005.1. NCBI lineage: Eukaryota > Metazoa > Arthropoda > Insecta > Lepidoptera > Nymphalidae > Charaxes > Charaxes varanes. Next base: position 746,123 of record JANCMC010018178.1, read on the forward strand.
ACAGTATTATCGCAGTACCCGATGGAAATATATGAAATCATTAATAGCCTATATTTTTGCACTGGCTCTTTCGAGCTTCAGCGCTCTCAGTACTTTGATCACATAAGCAATCAAAAACAATCAAATTTAACAGTATCATATTATAAAAAATCATTGGTGAAGACAAATCGTGAGTTTGTAAGTTCGAAGTTTTGTAAAATTGAAAATGTGAAAATGATAGGGATGTCAGTATACTGGACTGCGTTCCGTTGAAAACTATAACTGATATAGCAAACGAAAAAGGAACACCTTTACAGTATAACGAATTGACGTCACAGCTTACAGTGGTCATAGTGTATATCCGAACACAATTAATATAGCTTAATGATATGGAAAATGTCTTAACTGGCGAATGTAACACTTTCAGTTAAAATCCAAATATATATTTGATTAAGGATTATTCTGATCGTTTCACTAATAGTAAGATGGGACTAATGAAATAAAATGAATTATGAAAAAGAAAGCATAACAGTATTATTTAATGACAAAGGGTTATGAAACTGTGTCACTTTTAGAAACATTAAAAAAATTACGAGTACTAAAGTTGTTGTTTTTGTCAAAATTTTTAACATTATGTTTTATCTATCTTTTTTTATTTGAAATCCACTCTATAAAGATTTAGAAAAAGAGCTAACTAAAATTTAATTTCAGTATAAAGGTTAGCGAAATTCTCTATTGGTTTTCTCTATTTAAGATTATTAATTATAATAATTGTATTTTAGATTCGGGCACCTTATTAAATGAGGTCGTTGGAAAGAAGAAAAGTAATAAGAAAAAATGGAGACTTTCCTGCCATATGTGTTCTAAGGTGAAACTATTAATTTTATATTTGTACTTATCATTTTGTATCTTACACCAGGGGTTCCTAAACTTTAGGAGCACCAGGACACTAATTTTATGGAACCCCATATTCAATGATTACAATTAATTACCGAAATTCTTATAAGATCATTTTTTTTTAAAGAAGTGTGTAGTAATAAATAATTTTGGTTTGTTTTGTGAGACCTCCCGGTGGCCTAATCTCGTCATTAGAGGCCGGCAACGCCTCTGCTAGCCTCCTGGTGGTGCAGATGTCCATGGGCATCGTTAGTCACCTATGTGAACAGCCTGCTTGTTTGGCCCTAGTAACATTTAGAAAATACAATTTGGGAATCTCTGCCTTGCACAATAAAGAAGAATAGTATGCTTGTTTAAGTAGCTTGTATTTGTAACATCCGCGGATGCTGATACATAAAGAATGTCTACTTTATTTTATTAGGAAAACAATCGGTACAAAATCATATAGCTTACATATTGGTAACACAGTAACCCATTAATATATCTTCACAATTAACTACAAAATACACCTTGTAAATGCAGTTGTCCATGGGCGTCGGTAGTCACTTAGGTGAACCGCCTGCTCGTTTGCCCCTTGTTATATATATAAAAAAAATACAAATAGATGTGAAGTTCTGTTATCTAAAACAGAGGTCTTTCCTAATTAAGGAAAGTCGACAGTGTGTTTCATTTGTCCTGAATATTTATTACACATATAAAAGTGATACTGTTGGTCTGTGATTTATAAATACTTGACTTTTTTAAGTCGATTAATATACTGGAGGTTACAACGTGGGAGGTAGAGGCAGTCAAGAGTGTATAAGAATACACCGAATAGATCTTTTGTCAAGGCTAGATGACCAATCACCGATTTGAAACATTTTCATTTTTCAAATCTGTATGTCTCTATTTCTTTAGGATAAAATCTTGGAAACAATTTTATCAAATTAATGAGCTATTTCCTACAAGATAAATGAAATATCTACTAAAACATATATTAAAAGCCAAACCGCCTTTTTTCACTTAAGGAGGTTTTCTTATATAACTTCGATATAACATCGATTGTATTAAGCGTTTCGTAATAAAAATACCTCGCCGGGATAAATAATTCAAGGTAGATCGAAGTGCTGCACAAATATTTATGCATCGCGCGAAAACACTCCAGCCTCAGCGCGAGTGATAGAGTCCTGTTCTTGAACGTCAGTCGGCTCGAGATGACGATAAACACCAAAAACAATTGAAAAACAACGTCAATATGACTCACGTTGGATTCATAAGGTAACCACAAATATACGACCGAATAAAAAATGAAGCGAACCATTTGAAATTATTTTATACAAATCTATACAGTGCATCGTATAAGTGCAGATTGAAATAAAGTTAAACAACTTATAAAAAATAATAAACAAAAAGGAGAAATTTGAACATATTAGGTAATATTGCGACTTAATATTACAATATGATACGATAATAGCAACTTCAAATTATTTATTGCTTGGACAGTGTTTGTTAATGTTGTAAAACACGACAACCGTGCTCCCCTTTGTGTCGCACTGACCCCAGCCGATTACAGGAGATAAGATTGTAGCAAAGCAACGAATGCGAACCTTTGTGGGTGGTCTGAGGTAATATACATATGTGAGCTTTACGGTTTTAGTCATCTCCCATATTCACATCTATAGTTATACTTGCTTTTACACGGGACTTCGTTCGTGTTGGATTGGATAATATTGTTAAGTTAAGTAAAAGTAAAAGCAGCAGGTTTTATTCCAATGTTACTTGAGCGAGTTAATAAAAGTCAAGTCTGTATATTTTAGGTAAGTCTGAATATTAATTGTTAATAATTGAAGTCTTTTTATTTAACTTCTTATAAATCATGTTATTTTTCTTTATTAATTTTAATATGTTAATCACGTAATTATTTAATAATAGCTTCTTTCCTTATTTAACTACTGGAAAATAAAAAAAATTAGGCCGACTTCTGAGTTTTGGGCTATAAAAAGTCCAAAATTTCGCACAGATTGTTCTATAGCCTTTCAGTTTATTCTCATGTAAGTTAATATATTCTTAAGGAACCGACTCCAAACTGTCTCGTAGAAAGTATGTGAACCAAACTAGTTTCTTTTGCATAACATCAATTAAAGG
>JANCMC010018178.1:749222-808291 GCA_024363005.1 Charaxes varanes
TAAGGAACCGACTCCAAACTGTCTCGTAGAAAGTATGTGAACCAAACTAGTTTCTTTTGCATAACATCAATTAAAGGCCCAATAGCTCAGTGGTAGAGAGGTTGGACTGTGACAATACTATACATCTCGCATATAGATGGGTTGCCCATGCTTTCAGGGCAATTACCGTAAGGTGGTCGGTTCAAACTAACTGCGTACCCACTCTTAAGATAGGCATTCTTCCTAGCGTTATCCCGGTCTAGTACCAGGTTCCTCTTAGATTAGATTGTAGAGGATATGGCTGTGGGGTTAGTTAATCGATCTGTCCGTCGTCATCCCCGGAACCCCCACAATCTCTACAATCTCACGACTAATACAATTCAGTGACATTAACCGGGATCCACTGTTTTACATGCCTTCCGAAAGACGGATGAGGTCGGATATTTGAAAACTAGTACACACATAATGGGTCACCCATCTATCAGCCGGCCGCGGTTGGAACCGCTTAACCCAGCGATTGACTCAAATGTCGGCTACTGACTAAGTTACGGCCTCCTCTGTTAACATGAAAGAAGTATTGTGCTGAAACATGCACAAATAGTATTTTCACTGCTTATCAAAGATTTCCGCGCGGTAACGGCCGATTCTATTCGTGGAAAGTGTGTGAACCTTACGTATCTCTTTTGCATAATATCTGTCCATTCATCACACTGCTATAGCGAGTTATCAAACAGTGGGAGGTTTTGGTTATTTAAAAGAGTCATGCACTTTTACTTGTAGATAATATTTAATGGCTCTGACATGTCGCGTAATTATGTTAACTTTCTTTCGAAGTTATTAATAGATTTGGGCGTTGCTACGTCTTTCTAAGTATAGCGGGGATTTTTAATGGTACGAGACCCGTGCTATGTGAAGACCTTCAAAGAAAAAAAAAAACTTTTATTCCTTATAAATACTACAAACAGTTACTACTGGCTACTCATTTGGCAACCGTCCCAGCGGGTCAAATAAATTAAATAATAAATAAATTCATAAAACAGGAAGAACATGTGATCGCCACCTGATTGTCATAAGAAAATTCCTGTTTTGAAAGCCGGTTAAGTGGGGCTTATGTTATTTTTACACGCTAAATATCATATCGTTATCAGCCAACCTACTTTAACTTAGGTTTAGCAGGTTGTCTTATCAATGTTTGTTCACACTAGACAGGAAATCCGTCTTACAAACGTGATTTAATACAAAACAGTACTGAGCAGGTATTATTGCATACAGCGTAAGAAAGAGACATATTCGCTAAGCTTCTTTATCGTAGAGCGTTGTCCGTTTCAGTCATAATGATTTCGAGTTCCTTCTTTTCTAACGATTAATTTTTTATTAGAATATGTTTATATTCTATTTTTAACCGACTTCAAAAAAGGAAGAAGTTTAGTTCCATTGTTCTTTTATGTTTGTTACCTCTGAACTTTCGATTGGGTAAACCGATTTTGAAGGATTTTTTGTGATCCACATGAGAAGAACCAGCTTTTATTTCAGTTTGGTCCAGTTCTGACAATTTGAAGCCGGTTTTCTTAAAATTTAAGTACATTTAATGTTTTAAATTGTAGCAGTTACTTCAACTGTTTGTCCACGTTTGAACAGGACATCTGTTAAAATTCTCAATGTAAGAAAAATATTTTTTGAATGTCAATATTTGTTACAAAGCGGACAATAAATACAAAGAGCCACTCCAATTTGGCCTCGCAGACTTTTATTTGTATTTCAAACGAGCGAAAAATGAAGTGAGATATTGTTAATGAACGCACGTTAAATATTGACACAAATTTAACGCCATTTATTCGGAGGTCAACTAAAGAAAAATATACAAACATATAGGTATAACATTAACAATTTTTTTTCTTGTGAGAATTAAAAGTTAAGAAATGTCGTCCGTGTTTTGTAACATAGCTTTTGCAAATACAGTACCAATGTTCAATTGCGTAAATGTGTTCATATTGCAAAAGTTACAATTATTTCTGTAATTCTATATCATTTACACATGTATGTAAATTTTTTATGTATCGTAGGATTTCTGGTTAGCATACACAGTATAGATGCATGTTGGCGTTTTTTCCCTAGCAGGAATTTATCTGTATATAGGAACTTTAACACTCTTAAAGGTAGCGTTGTATCGCGTAGTTCCCGCGATTTCGTCCTCGTAAAATTAGGTGAAAACTTTTAGCGTGATGATGTATAGTCTTCTTCAATAAAGTGGCTATCTAACACTGAAAGTATTTTTCAAATCGGACCAGTAGTTGCTGAGATTAGAGCGTTCAGTAAACAAACAAACTCTTCAGCTTTATAAATTGTCGTATAGATTGGTATATAAAGTATAAGTTTTGTAACCGCGGATTCTATATAATTTCCCTCGTATTCATTCGCGGATTAAAGCAAAGTAGTTTAGTTTCTCATGCATGTTATGGATTTCCGCAAAGTAACTCCTGATTCTATCAATTATCCAATGGTTGTGCTTAAAATGGTCACACGAAATCTGATGGAAATTTCTGAAGTGAAACTTCTTTAGCACCGGTTTTCAATAATTCAATAAAATGAAAAAAACGGCACCAAAAGGAAACCAACATATTCATAAATAGGTTTTTATTTAGCCCGGAAGAGAATAATATTCAAAACAACTATACATACTTTGCGTTGAGAGAGAAAGAGAGAGAGAGAGAGAGGAAGAGATCTTTAAAAGTGATCCTAATAATTTAAGTATTCATAAATTAGGAGGTCGGGCATCTATAATTTTACTATTGCTTACATTATGAGAAATTTATCTCATCCGAAGACGAATCAGTTTTTGTCTTTAAATTTCAACCAAATTCAACCAGTCTTAAAACTATTACGGAAAAGAATTTCTTTCTTTCCAGAGAGAGAGACTAGAATTTCATTCTGGTAAGAATTTGGAAACGCTTTTAGCGAGCGGTGGTTGAGCATATCGACCTTCGCTCCCACCTTTCATTCCTCGCCGAAAAGCTTTCCACCTTGGTGTGCCTTTCGCACAGACTAATTCCTAACATGAATTAAAACCGTCTAATAATTTAGGATATTTTTTTATACCGAAGTATTTTTTTTTCCGGGGTATAAGGTATAAATAATGATACTCTACAATATCTCGTATGTAAAAAATATAGAGGCACAGTATTTCATAGTTTGAATCATAATAGAATTCTTCTTATCCCGAACTTTTTGGCAACAAAACTATATGTCTTGTTAAGAGATCATGAGATGAATATGATAAATTCTTTGAAATTTTATTTGGACGTTATATGTCCAAAAATTTTATTGCAAATGAATAATAACATTTTATTTCATCTTAAATTCGTCCAGAAACTCCTTAAGTCGTTGTTTACTTTCTAAGAATCTTCTCTTCTTTAGGCAGACAATGCTGATAGCCATAAAGACGTGTAACATGGCACTTCAATACATTAGAATTAATTAGAATCCTTAATACTCATGTAATGCTTGAAAAGGAGGCGTTTTATATTTGACATAAGAATAGATTATAATAGTTTGCAAAATCCAGAGTGCATGCCTCATAACATTAACCTATGATATTTACTTGTTAATTAATTGTATAATATAATTTATTGTATAAATAAACTTTACCGAATTACACGCCCATTTCCACTAACTGCGCGTGCTAATTCTAAAGCAAATAAATGTGTTGACTTTTTCAAACTTGATCGTGCCAGATCCACACAGAAATCCGGACGTCCAAGTAAATTACTTTTCATTAAGTCATTTTTTTCTAACACTAAATGAAATGGATATCATTGCAAAGTATCAAAAGTGTTTAAACATTAATTTTATCTTAATCTGTTTGAATTTATATTCATCAATAAGTACTATAGCAAAGGACTATCATTTTTAATTCAGGAAATTGCTCCATTTTTCTCAAATGAGAGTAAAGCACTTACACAAACGCCTTGCATTTTGAGGCGTGCAAAATATATTTTTGAAATGATACGAATAAAATACGGATACGATAAGAGTTATGGAAAATATAGAAATTCATTTTAGTAATGGAATAGTCAGTAATGTTGAGCTTACGACACGGAAGCAGAGGGCAGAATCATTGCCAACAGCCTAAGTCCGGCATTCAATTATTATGTCCTTTCTAATGTTTACGTGAAGTTTCAGTTTTTTTATGTCCCACTTACAAAATTTCGCTTGTCGTATTAATAACGCCATAATGACATATATTCGTTCGCAACAGCACGTCATGTTTATTATCGCGTGTATAAAGCGTAAAATATTTGGGCGTGAGCCTCATTAAAATTCTCATTGCGTACTTTTTATAATATAGTTTCATTACTCTCTTAAATTATTGTTATTAATAACTTACTACATTAGCTGTCACATTAACTTACATTACTTTTTAACTGAGATTTTAAAACTTCTGTAGATTTTATAAAAACAAATCAAAAGATGTTTTATTTAAGTAGACTTTTTACAAGCTCTTTTGAATAGTCAAATATTTTAAAAGCTACCATTAATTCGGAAAAGTCGATTCACAAAAAGGATCAACAAAAAACTCGTTAGCCCCTCTTTTAATATTAGTTATCTCGCAAAGAACTAGAAAACTTTTTCAGGACTCATCATAAAAGCATAAGGTTGCCTAAGACAAAGACGAAAAGCAATGAGGTAGTTTAAAGTTGGTAGACATCCGCGAAGAACGGAATTTTCGATAGGCCCAGATTAGGATTAATATGCCTAAAGGCTAGGCTAGGCCTTAGGCGAAAGTATAATTTTACGCGGACGAAGTAGCGTTAAATAGCTACTAGATAATATAATCCGGTGTTACTTTACGAAAATCTATGAGAAGCGGAAAAACAAAATTGCTTTGATTAAATCGTAGATCCTACTTTGGTGTTATATATACTACTAGGTAACCACGATCTTCGACCGCGTGTTTTCTCGCGTTTCATACAAACTTTTAACTCCTGTTTCACCCCTTCGAAATTTTATTTTCGCGAAAAAATTATAATGAATTTTATCAAAATTAGTTCAACGGTTAAGCCATGAAAACGTAAGACAGAGTTACATTCACATTTATTGTGATATTACTCTAGCTGTTCGGACAGACTGCGTTATGTTAAAAGTTAATTTTTATATTTTTTCTCTTTTACAAAACTTTTAGTGTGCATCAAGGAACACACTTATGACTACGACTATGTGACGAAATCACGTAAATTGTATTAAGCGTTCTGTGTATTACAGGAGTAAGATATATAACACAAAGAATTTTCAAAAAATAAATTTCTTATCTTACAAAGCGTTATTTTCTTTGTGGTCTCTTATTTAAACATACTAGATAATAGTGTAGTGTAGTTATGGATTAAAAATCCTTTCGAATAGAGAGCCGAGGGTCTAGCACGAGCATTCTCGATTGTTTTACTTTACGTTCGATACGAAAGGTCAAATAAAGATTAGTTCTTCCTTTTTACACGACTTACATGGCCGTAACGTCGAGAATTCGACATGTGCGAGTTTTGATTTCATTCGTGCTTGCAATATTAAGGAACTCAGTTGTGTAAAACGGTAGCATTAAGATTTCATTTGACGTTCGGTTTCGAACGTAAACGTAAGTAAAACTATCGAGAAAGTTTGTGCTAAGCCCTCGGTTAGCTCAAAAAAGTTTCATTATAGAAAAATGAATCCCTATTTCCGTAAACAATCACGGCGTCACGCGTGAACAGCTGGACCGATTTTGCTTCTTAGGATACTATACGTATTTAAGTGGAAGTAAGTATGTCTCTTACCATGACAATCAAAGTTTATCTATCTCGAATGACTACATCCGAACTCTCGCTGATATCTCGCTGAGCTACCTTAATCGTCGATCCCTAAGCATTACTATCAAATTTGTGAGAGCACGCGAGGGCATGCAATGCCCCAAAAAATAAAAATGTAAATCTGAAAAACTTAAAGAATTTGAAAATGAAATGGGCACGTAGAACCTTGTCCACTTCGAAGAAATAATGCTTATTTTTAAACTATCTTGACACAATTATCGCTACTAATACCATCACTATCATAAAATAACGTTTGAAATATATTTTATTGCTTATAGAAATTTATTGTTTACGTTATTCTTTTACTACAACTATTTGCACTGTATCTATGCTTAAAACATCGTAAAAATATTAGCGTGACAAGAAAAGGCCTGGGCTATTACTATCATTTTACTTAAATGAAGGTGAGAATGTCCCTTACCGGATGGTATGGGCTATACTATCATGTTACTTAAATAAAGGTCAGAATGTCCCTTACCGGATGGGCCGAATGGTGGGTTACTTAATATTTATTACATTCTATTATCCTATAACATTATTCACCGTTCCTCTTCCCATTCCCGTCTCCGTTCCATTTCCTTTACGCTTTCGCTTTGCTATTCCTTTGTCATTATACAAACCTTCATTCGAACAATAACAGACATAGCAAATAAGAATTTTTCCATTTTGGTGCGGTCATTCGGAAGTTATGTACTCAAATTGTACTACAGTACTCAATTTTATTTGCAACTATAAATTGAGATATAAGCTATCCTATCTTTCAAGTTGAGTAAAACTGCTCACGGTGTGCAAATTTGATTAAAATCGCTTAAGTAGTTTAGGAGTTCATCGCGGACAAACAACGTCACGCGTAATATATATGTATATGAAGAAACAAGCTAAAAACAATACAAAGTAAATATAACACACTAGTACATAGGTGGCGAGAGATACGTTCCCGCATCGCGCCACCTGGCTTAATTGGTAAAGCGTCTGACTCCCGAAATTTATATTCAGATCAAGAATCCAAAGTGAGGGAGCGCATTCAAGTATTTATGGATGGTGCTGTCCGCACAGGTTACAGTAGATTTTGAAATATTATTTTACTAGTGGATCCGGCAGACGTTGTCCTGCCCGAACGTTGGCTTATTTTTCATATTAAATAATATCACCATCTTTTGGCTCCCACTCCACTGAGCGCTAACCCGCTCCACCTCCCTATTTTAAATCTCTTATTCTTCTTCTAACATATTATTATGTTATTTTAATGATATTCTGTAAAGGGCAATTTTGATCTTCATAAAATGTACAAAGTATCTAGCGTGTTTAAATGGATAAGAATTAATACGGTATTCCTCGAAATAGCTTCATAAATAGTTCATTATTTCTTTATATATAAAAGATAAAAATGGTTCCCGTGGGTTATACTTAGGAGATAGACATATGCCATCGTCGACTTTATTACAGATCTTTATAAGATGTACAATTCCGTAGTACATTATTATTATATCTCGTAAGATTTAGCCGGCGCACGCGAAGTAAGCGCACAAAATACGTTTTTTACGACGTCTCAGTACAAATCATTGAAGTTCTCGACTTTAATTCTCGAATTTAACAAACCCTTCAAAGCACTTTTATTAATTATAAACGGTTATAAACTTGTCGGTTTTTATTAATAAGAAAGCAAGGAAACAATATTTTTTCAAATATTGTGAAAACATAAACATCTTATAAACACATAATACCATACTAACTTAACTTCTACCACCACGAGACTTAATTGGTCGTTGTTTTGTCTTTAACACTTGTTCAATCATGATCACTTTGGCACCTGTATGCATTTTATTAAATCTGAGGTTATGAAAAAAAAAACATTAGAAAAAGCAGTCAAGTGTGAGTCGGATCCGCTGACGGAATGATTTATGACGTAAATACAAATAATCATCTTTATATGATTGGCCCATTGGCGCAGTGAACAGTGACCGTGCCTTCCGCTCCAGGGTCGTGGGACCGATTCCCGCCTCGAGTTTAGGTGTATTATCTATATGTATGTATTTATATAAAATATTTGTGTATAACAGGTGTCTGTTACCTATAACACAGATATTAAGTTGTCTACCTTAGAAACAGACGTCCGTGTATCATATAATCCAATATATATTTATTTATTTTATTTATATTTGTTGGTGTGAACCGGGTACCTTGCGGATTTCAGCCCATACCTAATGATGAGCTATTGAGGCTCAAATTAATATTTATTTTCTCCCACTCTATATTATGTCTGGATATTATTACTTTTGCGTCAGTAACGGGTTGGATTGAATACAATGACTCAATCCAACGCCTTACAGTCACAGGAAAAGCAAGTGTCTTTTTACCCTAAAGAATCTACTCGTGTTGATATCATTGCTATCTAATTATGTAGGCCTAGGTATCACGCTATTAATAAATAGACCTTGTGTTTGTACAGACGATAAAAGACGGTTACATTAAATACCATAGTGGTATATTCAAATTCTGATTTCTTTTCTTCTGGACACATTTTAAAACATAGTCTATAAAATATTCTCTTCAGAGTATCGACCTACATCAAAGGCAAAGTGTTAGGGTTCTGCTTAAGTTCCTTCTTCTACAACCTGCACGATGAATCCATGGAAGGCTAATTCGTCTCATTCTTTCATTATATCACACAAGTGCAAGGTTTATAAGATCATTTGGTATGTTGTATTTCGTGTGATTATTTTCCAATTAAGTATCAAAGTAATCTTCTAGGTACAATTTTGTTTTACGGGTTTTTTACCTAAGGTTTTAAAATCGTGGCAATAACCGACGGAGATTCGCCTCAAGACCCAACGGCCAACGGACCAATCAAATCTTTCACATTTCAAACCTTCTAGATATCGATATCAATAACTATGCACGGCTCAATATGTGAAAGATATCCTATAGCAAAATAGCATAATATATCAGTAAATCCGTTTCCGTCGGCGAGCGGCGCGGTGAGGCAACGAGTGGTCAAGGCGATCGAGCTGCGGAATATTGGCAACAGTAGTAATAAGATCTCACCCGCTATGGAGATTTTCGTAACCCTCTAGTGTCATCAAACAAACATGATAAACACAGCGAAAGGGATCTCATATCGGAAATCCATTAGTTCTAGCCTTCAAGTCCATACCGAGCACGGATCTCCCTTCAATCTACAACTTTCCTCAGATCACACCCGGTATGAAGATATTTGTAACCCTCTAGCGTCATCAAACAACCATGATTTTGATCTTAAAGGTATTTGAGTCAAAGTGGATCTTCCTCTTTATCTGTCCGATAACGGGTTAGATCTACTACAGGTATCCAACACGGACTATCCTGGCTTCTATTGTCATTCCCCCTATACTGTCCGTGATAGTAGTATTCGCATCCTTTTGTTCCTCTCTATCCACCTTTACCTTTTCATTCCATCCCTTATTCCCTTAGTCCTATCAATTTGTCTAATTAGAGGTAGCGCCACGCTTGCAGTTCTTTTAGTCTGCATCTGAGTTGGGCCGGCGCGTCCAAGTACCAGTACCTCTTTCATAGCGGGACCCCCTTAGTAAAAAATTAGTTTTTGCAACTCCTGCTCTCAGCTTTACGTAACTTTTGGCGAAAGAGCCCGAATCTTGAAAACTGATGTCAAGAATAGATGATAGGTGCTTTCGAGTATCATACTAAGTGCGACTTATTTCATCATTATACCTTCAACTGAATTCAATATAAGCCTTCGAAAGTACACTACTGGATATATATCCCTGTTCATTTCTGCCATTCTCGCCTGTCTCCCACCAACAGCATCTAACCGCCTCCCGCCTCTCTTTATATCCCATGCGCGCATCTTGCTATGGAAAGAGATTTATACAGCTTGGTCTGGTCAACCTTCCTTCAGCATTTCATCAACATTTGAGATTCCATGAAAAGAAAAGTGGTTGTTATTGAACCGGCATCGTCTTCCTTCAAGAGTCTACTATTTCTCAAACATAGGCAACGCTTCTATTAGTCTTCTAGTAACGCAGTTGTCTATTGGCGTCTGCAGATACGCACGTAAACTGCCTGCCCTATGTCCCTTGTTGTTTAGGCTTTCCTACTAAGACACTATGTTGTTTTTTCTTGACGAACAACCTACGCGTAACATATAATTTTAAGTGCGTAATTTCCAACGATATCAGCTATTGTTTCTCAACCGGTATACGAGGGGCGGCTGTTACCCATCCGTAAACAACGGATGGGTCAGTAGGATGCTATGTAACGAGGATTCGATTATCCTCAATTATGGCAGATTAGAAAATCACACTCGTCAAGGTTTGCGAAAGTCGGTGTATTGGACTTTGTGCGGATAGTTTTATGCGCGGCAGCCGTTCGATATGACGAAAACTATGTTGGCGATTGCTTGTATTGAAATTTTAGGTATAAACCTTAATAAACCCTCTTGTCTTATGCACATATTTATGGCATATTTTTAGCAGTTATAGCATAGTGGCTATGCCAGGAGTTCTCAACCAGTAGTTCACCATAATCCATAGTCCATTAGACTTGGGTCTTACGGGCTATAGTTGGACTGAATAAATATTTTCAGTTATACCACTGTCAATATAAGTTACATACGAGCCGGCCACACATTTCTGGACTCACGAAACAGCATTGACGACGTTGTGTGTTGCTCCCGGCGTAAGCATAAACTTAATTCTATGCTCGACCCAGAATGGAATATATTGCTACTTTTTGGGCTTTGAAAATAGTTAGACCCCCTAGCAAAGGGGGGTCGGCTCGGGGGGGCTTTCAGCGCCCCTGCATTCGACGAGTTCCTCGCGCGTAGGTCCCTAGCCGGGTAGAAACCCTGATTCCCCAACCTCCCCCCTCCCGGTGACGCTGTCGAGGCCAATAGGGCCATTAGCAAGAACCACTCAAAAAAAAAACTTTCAAAATATAAGCCTTTACTATCAAAAGACAGTTGTCATATAAGTATGTCCCATGAGTTTGTTTGATAACCAAATCAGCGCGGCGGTCGACGTCAACATACACGACTTTTGATTTTGAATTGAACTAAGGGAATTATTGGTAAGTAGTCCACTTTCTCAGGCTAATAAAAATTCGCAAAGTATTCAAAGTAACCTTGAAAAAAGCTATACAAATAAAACAAAAACAGATAATTAATAATATTTTATTCATCAAACCTCTTCCAACAAATGCGAGTACTTACTCCTTGCATAAATATCGTAAAAACTTTTGTACCCATGTAATTACTTGTATCTAAACATGCAACTAAATGCATGACTATTTAGATCACAGTTTCCCAAACTTATTTCCGTGACCCCAAACTGTTTTTCCATGACCCGGTTATTTTTACATTTTTTACTGGTGACCCTCTGATATTTACAATTTCTTTATTTTGATTATTATTATTAAAATTTTTGATGTTCTTTTTGTCAAAGAAAACTGAATAAATTTCATAAGTATAAGGTCTAATAAGATCTTCGCGGATTTTTTTGCGACTCGGTAGCTGCTAACCGTGACCCCTTGCCGGGTCGCGACCCACCATTTGAGAAAAGTTAATTTATATGCATAACACAGACGTCTTATAATAAATACATAGTAAAACTATCTTTATCCCTTTTACTCTTACATCAACTTTAGAGTATGATAGGGACGGAATACAATACAACCGCGATACATCGTATTTATTGAATTATAATTTATAGGTCACACAAAACAACGTCTATTTGTAAAATATTGAAAATTACGAAGAATCTCACAACCGCATCAAAATGTACACTAGAAGTATTACAAGATTATGCAAAAAAAATAGAAAATTCATAAAATCGTACATATTAGTTATAAAAATTAACTACTATTCGCACGCTTAATAATAAACTGACCGATTATATTTTAGGTTTATAGTGAGTTAATGATACAGGCAGCTTCATTTCAACGTCCTCTATCAGCCAATATAAGAACTATTTCGATATCTCCATCCAACACTGACATACGCTATATTCGTATTTTTAAGTAAAATAAGTTTTTAGTTAAAAAGACAAACAAATAATGAAATATCAGTAACATAACATTTCGATATCATTAATCACTTCATTAACTATTATTTAAATATGTAATTTGTTCCTATAATGCCGTTTTTATCGAGTTACAAGCGGAATAACTCGTAAATCACAAACCGTTTTTTGCGATTTCCCAAAAATCTGCTTTTTTGAGTTAGGTCACTTTGTTATTAAGCGTGTGAATTATACTGTCAACCTCAATAAGGCTAATTTTCTTAATATATGCAGTTGACCACACGATAGCGAGGACATTGGACGAGACACTATAAAAAACAAATACGTCAAATACAGTAAAAGCATTTTTTTAATCGTTGTAAGTGAAACTTACAGCTTAGAAATTAAGAATAAAGGTTGAATAGATAAAGAAATATAAAGCCGTTTACAAGCTTTCGCAGAAAATTTTAGAATAGATTAAAAATTAAATAGCATAGAATCAAATTTAGATGATAATATAGATGAAATGCTCAATAAACTACTCAATGGTACGTCTACTTTATAGCTAAGTTAATAAATGGCTAGGTGCGATCACACTTCAATATTTGACTGAATATGAATAACTTAACAGGAAGAAAAAAGTGAGTTCAGTTTATCTTTACTCTTACCAGCCCTACTATGCATCACTTTAATTCACTTCAAATGATTATTTTGCTTTGAATCTTGTAAAGGTTCCACGATAGCAAAGAAGTCTATCTATAGTAGCTTAATTTTTATAAACATCATTTTTGTTATATAAAATCAACTCACAATAGCTTTGAAAGGGATAGCTTAGGGCACCCATATGCGACTTGTATACACTAAAGACTTATTTATTTTACTACTATCTTCAATGTTATAGCGACTTTTCGTTTATACTGTGGTTTAGCAGAACCATAAGATGGGCCATAGCCAAGGTTTTGTAATTGTGTAAGTATGCTTATTATGATCTGGAACTACAGTAGTAGCCGTTATACTCTACGCAAGCAGTTATAACTATTGCGGTAATAAACTTTTTGAATTGAACGTAACAGACACCGAAATTAGCAGCCATCATGGTAGTCTGTTGAGTTTAAATACTTTCTTACTATTGGTAGGCCACTGCATTTCGTTTTTCAACAAGTAAAGACCACGATATTAGCGGATATCAATTAATAGGTATTAGTAAAAATAGGTAGGACTTGCTAAAGGTACACTGACAAAACCTGTCAAAGGCACAAAAAAGCACAGGGTAGAAGCCAAAAGTCAAAATAGATGGTTAATAAAGTTAATAAAACGATGTAAAGTTTCAATAAAAATTACAACAGTTTTAAATCGTCTACATTTAAAGTTAAACAGTTGTTTTGGTGTATACCGAGTGTGTCAAATCAAACAAAACACAGACGTGATCTAGTTTTCGTTTTATTTTGCAAGCTTGATTGACGTCTAGTTTGTCATTGCACAAAAGAGGTTATTTCTGTAATGGCCTTATTTATAGAAATGGATGTTCGATAATGCTAAACATAATGACGAACCTAAAAATGTTGCGAATCAAATTGATAGAACTTACATATAATGTTTTTATTTATGTAAAACAAATCCAACAGTTAAATAAATGAACCGGGCAGTTTTATTTCCGTGCCATCACGTCACCTAGTTATTTTAGGTTATAGTTTTATAAGATTTTTTTGAAGTTCCCACAGTCACGGTATATTTTTTTTTTGTAATGTGAATAACTACATTTTACGGTTTGTGGATTTTTTTATATTCTTAGATTATTGCGAAATGTTGTTTCTAGGTTAATGGGAAATATGCTAAGGTATTGATGCCCTTTGCGAATGTACTAATATGGAAAATGTACGACCATATATTTGATTGCGTTGACTATGAGGATTGATTTTTAACAGGTTTTCGGGCAGGTACTGAGGGGAAAAAAGAATGGCAATAAGAGCTTACTTATATATTTAATATAAACAATAATATACATACATAAGAAGATAATATAAACGATAAACATCATAAATTGAGTCTAAACTCAAATGGTGTATCGTGATTGAAGACTTTTCTCGTATTTCCTTGTTATATATTACGCCGATTATTCTAAATCTCAGCGGGCGTTCCGTTTCGGTCAACCTTTATCTAAGACCGTTCAACGATAATGCAATTCTAATGTACAGATAGTATCCGGCTGACCAATGTGACAGTTTCCGGGCAGCAATCAAATACCTATATTCAAATAGACCATTTTACTAGAAATTCAAATTAATTCACCAATTTTTTTTTCTTCTTTTGACTTTTTGATTTGACTGAATTTCTTAGGGAGCATGCATAAATTACGTCACACGAAATTTACGATTCTTAACCCCCTCCCCCCCGTGTATTAAAAAAAATAAACCACTCATTTTCCAATTTCAATGTTGTTTTGAATTATTTTAATTTTTACCGTTGTAATGTACGAAAATAATTTTATGTGTAAATACCCTCTCCTACGCAGCGGCCATAAAACAGTCCCGTGTCAAATTGTATGTCGTGCACAATCGAATAGTTCACAAACATTTGAAAAATCGTCTGTAAACTTTGTGTACATTAAAAGGAGTTTTGTAAATGGAGCGAGAGATGCGTAAGTCTTGCAAACTCCCTCTCTCCTCCTTTACTGTATGTTCCGCATGGTGGTGGGGTCAGCCTTCTAAATTTTCTTCCGCTACTTCGCCCTATCCTTGACAACGTCTTCGGAAACTCAACAATTCCTCATGTCCTCTGTCACTACATCTTTCCGTCTTGTTTTGGGTCTGTTTGTAAGTCTTGCAAGTTATTAAATATTTAGGAGAATAAAGTGTGAGATATAGTTTTTTTTTAATCAGCTTATAGTGTCCCATTACTGGGCAAAAGCCTCTCCATCTCAAGGCATTCTTTCCCATCCTGGGTTACTTAAAACAACGTTAAAAATAATAAAAAATTTAAAAATAATAAAAAAACAATAAAGAAAGAAAAACTTTCCATAATTATTATAAATTATTAAATATATATTTTTTATGTTTTCAGTGTTAAATAGCTCATTTATCGAGCAAAGCTGTAGCCTAAAATTTTCCATATTATTTTACGCATACGTGGTCGCGGGTAACAACGAGTTATTATATAATTTGGTGATAAAATTAACGATTTAAAAGCTAAATCTCCAACGCGCCCTGCACTGAGAGTACGTCGCAACAAACTTACTCGGGTAATTTCTTATCACCATTTAACAATAGTTCAGATTTGGGAAGAGCAATTTATTCCCAAGCATCATCTTTAAATTAATCCGTTACATTATAATAGGATTTTTAATGAGTTTTAGAACTATTCCAATATAACGTAATGTGTCTTTAGCCAATGGAGAAGAATCAATAAACAAATTTAAGCGGGACTGCAGACAAAGACGTGTCTTCATTCAACAAGAGGCAATCAACATTGTCAAGTCAACTACTCTTTGCATATTCATTTAAATTAATTTCAAATCATAATGCCGGAGCCAGACGTAGCTCAAAATGTTTGTACATTTTTGTCCTTGAAGACTATAAAGTTCTACAAAACTGCGAAGCTACACAGCACTCGGCCTCGATAAGAAAAGGTCGGTGTTTTATTGCCCCGTCAATATAACCCAGTGACGGCACCGATCCCCAACAAAATCTCTAGACATATTTTGTTCGTCTAGACGAAACTCGACGCTTGTTAAGTAATTTAGATTTTGATAAAGGGTCACTATTAAAATCTTTACTTTCTATTAAATTCTTTACTGTAGAGTTTAACTTGTCTTACATATAAATAATAATGTAGCATCTGCCTGTGTGAAATATCTAGAAAGCTGTTTGTTGTAGTTTTTACATTCTAGTAGCATGTTATATTGTTATACCCAAACAATACTCTTTTGGGATTTTTAGTTATATAATAAAAAATAAAACTTTTACTAATTATAAAAACGGTTTTTAAACTCACGCGTATGTTATATCGGGATTGCCCCACTGGTTTCGAACCCGTCCGGGGTTCTTCCTCATGAGCTCGCTACGAAGCGGTGTCGCGGCGGGAACTGCTTTATGGCGAGGTAAAGCCTATAATAGCCTTTCAAGATAAATGGGCTATGTAGAACTGAAAGAATTTTTCAAATCGGGACAGTAGTTCCGCCCAGTGACTACATATTGTAATTATAATCTATCTATCTATATATCTATACATAGGTATAATAAAGAATTATCAACGCAATAGCACCCAAAACAATGATTGATACAATTATTCTGTGTGTTTGTGGACGCTAAACTCATAAACGGCGTATCTGATTTAAATGTTTTCTCTTATATAGTGTGGCAGCTTCACTTAACATTAAATAAATAAAATAGTGTATATTTCGTGCCAATCTGTTAAAAACTGAATGTAATTTTTTTTAAATCAATTTGACCTAATTGTACACGGACGAATTCGCGGGTAATAGCTAATTTTTATTCTTCTTTTCGTTTCAATGGCAAAACTATATTTTGGGTGTAAGGGCCTATTTATTTTTTAATTTTTATTTAAATTTACAATATCCATATTTAAATAATGATCATGTTGTTGTTTTTTTATATGCTAAGAAAATTTAAAAAAAAAAACAGAATTGTCTATCAGTGAATTTGAAACATTAGCATTGTTTAAGATCCCACAGGGTTATCTGCACGGTACCAAAACACGATTATTACACAACGGTCTTCATCTTTGTACGTCCTGCGGTTTTCGAGATTTCGAGTTTAATACAGACATAGGATACTCAATAACAATTAACACAATAAAATAAGCATTGGTTCTTTGTCGCTTTATCTGTACTTATATGTAACATTATTATTCTTTTTAGGGTTCCGTACCTAAAAAGGAAAAAAGGAAGCCTTATTGAATCACTTCGTTGTCCGTCTGTCTGTCTGTCAAAACCCTTTTTTATTTATAAATTAGTTTTACAAATTATTAGTTCTTTTAGTATATAAATTAGGTCAATCTGTTTGTTCATGAAGAATTCTTTGCATTTGCGTCTTATGCCAGAGCCAGACATAGCTTCATTTAAATGGTCATTTCAATGATCATATAGCATGGATGGGGACTTTGTGTACCTGTGCAAAGTTTTGTGGTACTTTGTAGTCTTTAAGGACAAAAATGTACAAACACTTTGAGTTAGTCTGCCTCCGGCATTATATAAAGGTCTGTGAATGTCAACATGCGCAGTGGTGGTGGTATGTCATATTATAAACCATCTATATCACAAACAATGTTGAAAACACGTTTGTTATGAAAGTCATTGTCAACTTTACATTACAATCGAAATTTTATTTATCATAGCTAAATTTATTATATTATATAGCAATCCAAACTGGGTCACGCAAAAAAGGTGTATAAGTAACTTGGCTTTGGAAAAAAAGTTTGGGAAACGCTGTCCTAAACGAATGAACCTGATTGACAGAATGACGTGATCAAGTTGGTTTTTACCTATAATTTAGGAAGATTTGTGCAAGTGTTTCAAGGTCACTTCTTTTTGATAGCTACGGTAGGGATTGACACATTTCTTGACTTTACGAAGTTAAAAGCCCGAGAGATAAATTATATTTCTTATATTTTAGAGTATTTTACTTGTATCCCACAGTTTTTAATTTCATATTTTTTCTCTCTTAGGGCTCATCCATAAAGGATGTTACATAAATTTTACGATCCTTTTACTCCTCCCCCCCATCCTTGTCGCAGGTTGTCACATATGCGAAACCCCCTAGTTTTGACATCGCGTCATCAAAAAAATCGCAGTTTTTTTTTAAATTATGGTATGTAGTGTGTTAAAAAACACAAACGACCTGTTATACCCAATTTTTTTTGTAGAAATGTGTAAATACATAAATATAGATAATACACCCAGACTCGGGACGGGAATCGAACCCACGACCCCCGGAGCGGAAGGCAGGGTCACTGCCCACTGCGCCCACGGGCCAGTAATGACTGGACTACACATATAATAAACGTTAAGGAGTGGACACAAATGTGAGAAATGTTTAATTTACTTTTTTAATCCCGGGTTTCGGCACCAAAATGCTCTTGTTAATAAAACTCTTATATTTCTTGTATTGTACTTTTTATTCTCGTAGTTTTTCTTGTTTTTTTTTCACGGTTGCTACGTTACGTATATGTCATCATGACCGTAATCGGCCACTTGTGAGCTTCGATCGTGTGTTCTTCTATGGCTAACGTAACAAATTTTATTAATGAAAGTGCGGTCACGGTCATTACACGTTAACACTCCTCCGACAAAATTATATGACATGGCCGCTGATTGTCTAGCCTTCAACGAGTCACGTTTAGTTTCAAGCTCTAAACAGCGCCTTCTTTCAAAGTCTGTGACTTTTGCGTCCACATATATCTGCGTTACGTTGCCACGTTACATATATCTTTATAAAAAACCAACAACGAGTGTTTACACAAATAGTAATAATGGGTGAAAGAACGGTAGACCACACCAAGAATTGAGTGTGAAACATTCTGTTCGATCGGAGACCGCAAAGTTTTTAATACGCTTTTTGTTTTCAGTACGCGAAGGTGATCACAATAACTGAGCCAAACTCAATAACAATGGCGCTACTTCTGCCCCAGTTTCTCATTATATCCGTTGCGGAGGTGAGTTTAGGTGTTTTTTTTTAATTTTCAACCGACCTTAATAAACAGGAGGTGAGACTATTTCTATTGTTCTTATATTGTAAGGTTCTTCTTTTTCTACCTACTGTTATCCCAGTCTAGCATCAGGGTCCGCTTAAATTGCATATGTGGCTGCGGCGAGAGTAAAGTTGACCGAATGCCATTCGACGTCATCTCCGGAAACTCCCCAATCTCACGACTAATATCACTCTGTGACATTAATCGTGGTTCAACGATTTTACGTGCCTTCCGAAACACGGAGGAGGTCGGGTATTTGAAAAACCAGCGTTAGAATGGGTCACCCATCTTTTACCCGGCCGCGGTAAGGACTGCTTAACCTAGCGATCGACTCAAATTCCGGCCACTAATTAAGCTACGACCTCCTCTTCTATTGTTCAAGGTTGGATTTTTGTTGGATATTTTTGTTGTTTATAGATTAATATCATTCATTCATACTTAAAGTCAAAATTGTTTATTCATATATAGACCTTTCTTATAAACACTTATGAACGTCATATGTACAATATCAATATTTTTAATCATTTAACAATTTGGTGATAAAATTTACGACTTAATTTTTCATTACGACTGTAATGTAATCAAAATAAACAAGAATATCCCTATTCTAGTAATTTCACAGTTTGAATACATTAAAGATCGTTGTATTCTAAAGCCTAAACCATAACAGAACATTAGTGTATTCACAGCCTTACACAAATGTTCCATTTGGCTCACTTTGCACTATGTACTTTGATATATAAAAGCGAAATTGGTAGAGCTTCGGTCGTTGCTGTATCACAGACGGACTCCTTGAAATCGTTAAGTATCTGTTACTTTCGACTATGTGCGCGTAAAATTAGGTGAAAAAATAGATTGTATTTTAACGTGATGATTTATAGCCTATCTCGATAAGTGGGCAATCTAACACTGAAAGAATTTTTGAAATCGGACCTGTAGTTCCTGAGATTAGCGCGTTCAAGCAAACAAACAAACTTTTCAGCTCTATCTATTATAGATATTCTTTAATATATATAAATTATACGTCACGTTGTTTGTCCGCGATGGACTCCTAAACTACTAAACCGATTATAATGAAATTTGCACAGCGTATGCAGTTTAGTCCAACTTGAAAGATAGAATAGCTTATATCTCAATTTATAGCCGCAAATAAGAATGAGGCGCAGAAATGTATGCACGTGCCTAACATCCGAACGACTGCACCAAATTGGATAATTTCTTTTTTGTTTTGTTCGTTAGGATAAAGTTTGTATAATAATAAAGTAATGGCAAAGCGAAAGCTTAAAGGAAACGGAACGGGAACGGGGAATAGTGTTATAGGATAATAGAATGTAGTAAATAGTAAATACCCTAACGTTCGGGCAGGACAACGTCTGCCGCGTCCTCTATTTAGTATATAGACTCTTTGTTATTTTAAAATAACAATAATTGCATTGTATATCGGCAAAGTTAATAGCATCAAACTGATTACAGGAGAGTTAAGAAATACTAAAATCTCTACACCTCTTTAAATAAGTACGAATGCCAGTTTATTAGTTTTTGTGTTTGTCGATTTAACTGAGTTTCGAAAAAATGCCAGGAGCACTGAATAGTATATCTGGTGCCTTCCAAACATTAATATGTACTGACACTAAATCATGAATACTTCATTTCTTTCTGGTTATCATATTCAGCACACATTTTGTAAAATAATTAAAGTTTTCCTGCTTAGATAAATCAGCATTCCTATTTAGCAAATCCGCAAGACGTTGAAGAAATTTTGAGCAAAAACAAATTTGCAATCTTTTTAACTATCGGTGTTTCCGAACCGATATAACCTAGGGACCTTTAAGAAAAGAGCATAGTAATTCATTATCAAAGATCGGCAACGCGTCTGCGAGCCATCTTGTGTTGCAGTTATCCATGGGCGTCGGTAGTTAGATGAACCGCCTGCCCGTTTGTCCCTTTTTTATAAACAAAATACATGGACAACTATCCAGTCTCGATCCTAACTTTTCTATGGGCTCTGAATGCGATACAGGTTCAACGAACTTCTATCAAACTGCCATACAACTGAACGTAATCCAGGTTACACATTACGTGACGTAATGTCGTGTTAAGATGCTATTTTCGCGGTATGTTGTGTCGTGCTTATTTCACGCTTATTACAATATAGTGAAGTAAAACTTTCCTCTGCATTAATAACAGGGACTGTGTATCTGTACTAATATATAAAGCTGAAGAGTTTGTTTGCTTGAACGCGTTAATCTCAGGAACTACAAGTCTGATTTGAAAAATTATTTCAGTGTCAGATAGCCCTTTTATCGAGGAAGGCTGTAGGTTATATATCATCACGGGAATATTTTTCACCTAATTTTACGCGAAGTCGCGGGTATCAACTAGTTTTCAATAAAACTACCACCACTTCTGTATGCATATTACTTTTTCCTCATAGCTATCCTTATTTTTTTCTATACCTTTCCTATATCTATATTTCACAATGACCATGATTTCACAAAGCAATCGTGAATGTGGCTTGCCTGGAAGTCTACATTCTTACTTTTTTTGGTGTTTATTCCTACCACTAGTTCTAAAGCCGGAGCCAGTTATAGTTTCATTTAAATGATCATTTCAATGATCACGTAGTGCGGCCGGGTACTTTGTTGAATAAAAAAGCATCTTTGGAAGTTTAATGAGAATATAATGCCGGAGCCAGACTCAAGTGTTTGTACAGTTTTGTCGTTGAAGACTACAAAGTACTACAAAACTTTGCCCAGCTACACAAAGTCCCCGGCCACACTACATGATCATGGAAATGATCATTCAAATGAAGCTATGCCTGGCTCCGGCATAAGGTTAACTGAAATTAATTCCTTGTACGTTTTCTACTTCTACACGCCTTCTACCAGGGTCCGCTTAAATTGCAGAGGATGTGGCTAAGGGGCCAATTAAAATGACCGAATGTCATCTGATGTCATCTCCGGAACCTCCCCAATCTCACGACTAGTATCAGTCGGTGACATTAATCGTGGTTCAATGTTTTACGTGCCTTCCGAAACACGAAGGAATGAATATTTGAAAATCAGTGTTATGATTCATTACTCATCTATCGCCCGGCCTCGGTAAGAACTGCTTAACCCAGCAGGCACTGACAAAGATACGACCTCCTCTCTGTATATCTATTATTTATAAAAATATCAATTTCCTTCCTTTATAAAGTTCGGTTAAAATAAAGACAGAGTTTGTACGTATACCTGCTGCCTGCTCGTCTGCTCCCTTGTAACATAAAAAATAATAATAATTGCAACGCTTGCTTGTGTATGTGCAGCGTTTTTATTGTAAACTCAAACTCAACCATGCACGGCTAGCCAATGATAAATACGAGTTTGCATGGTTACGTCTTCCCACTAGTTTGTATGTAGAAGTCAAAACTTTGGAGGGGCGTGCTTTTTTAAACTGTACACGAGTGCGTACAGTCTAAAAATGCATGTAATAGAGTTAACAGATAAATGAACTATAAAGCATGTAACGATAATTAAACGACAAAGGATTTACGACTTCACTATATACTTATTCCTCAACTTTAGTAAACTAACAAACAAACAAAGAGAAGATTTATCAAACACTGAGAATAACTATATTTTTTTTAAACAATTGTGTATATCATTAATTAATTTTTAATTTCTTTTAAATTTATTAAATATGTAGCAATCGTTAAAAGGTAGCGAAATTTTAAGTAAGAATAAAACTTCATCTGGTACTTTTGTTATTAGTATAGAGAAGAATACCTACCCTTTAGTCAAAGCTTCAGTAATTTTTTGAATAATTCAATTTATGTTAATGATGATAATAATAATATTTATAAATTTAACTTTAAATATTGAAAATATGACGTCGAAGCGTGATCGTGACAAACGTATGTTATATTAATTGTCAAATTTTGTTTTTTTTTGTATGCAAAAAAGGTTTGTGGGCGAATTTCGACTTTATTGAAATTAATAATAAAGTAGAGTTTAGTATAAAATATAATTAATAAAAAAATCCTAACGAATTTAATGTGTACTCATGATTTTCAACACGCAGTAAAGATAATTTATGATGGAAAAAACTACTATGGAAGGAGTTTTAAAAAGCAACTTAAAAACACGTTCGCTTAAGGGTTGTCAAAGTTGCAATAAAGTGGACATTTTATGACGTATTTTTAAGTACTTGTGTGTGTAGTGTTTTTTTTAATTCGTGTGTTTCAAAGATTAAGGAATGTAAAGCATTACAAAAATATATATATACTTATTGCTAGTTCGAATTGATTTAAAATGGCGGACCGTAATAGTATGGTGGATTTCGTAGATTAATCGGTGGCCGGCTTTTGATTCTTATTTTAGAAAGGAAAAAAAAACTGGTACATTCTTAAAGTGTGTCTGTTTTTGTTTCTTTTTTTTTCCACTTAGCTATGTATGATGTGTTTACCTCTAAGTAGCATAACATTTTGCCTTTATACTGTGTGTTCTCTAAATTGCCTATGTTTTAAATGTATTAAGCTGTTGGTAAACCCAATAAAATAAAAAAAAAAACAGCCGCGCGGCTCGACGCTTCTAATGTGATGATACCCTTACATCTATCTATCAGGACACGTGAAGGTTGAAACTCTGCAACAATTAGAAACTTATATCATCAGACCCTCATTCACCCTTCCCGTGTTATTATATTCAATTAGTTACACTAACTTACACCGAGCAATGTAATAAAGTTAGTACGAAGTTAAGGTCATCACACATTTTACACTAAACTAGCTCGATAGATAGTTTGTCCCGAAATATAGATAAAAAGTGGAAACACCATCTACGTATTCGCTCTTAGCTGTTCCAATTTTGAATATGAACCTGAAGACTCTTTAAAATACACACAAAACTTTCATCAAAATCTGTCCATTCAGGTTTGAAAGAAAAGAAATATCGATCTAAACATTATTTGAAAATACAAATAATGCAGAATTAGTTAAGAATACTTCTTCAAATATATGACGTTCGTACTAAAGTTTGACTGACGTGCGTAAAATTAATATATCAAATAACATTCGGCTAATAGCAAACGAGCCAATATTCAGGCAAGACATCTGCCGGGTCCGCTAATTAGAAATAAAAAGACCGATAAAGTTAAAGACCCCAGATCGGATCGAGTCTAGTTGGAAATAGCTGGATGTGAGTTGCAAGAGTGGCTGAAACAGAGGAAGGCCTGTGCCCAGCTGAGGACTACTAAAACCTGATAGTAGTACGCACTTTTATAAAAAAATAAATCGCTACCCATACACAAACAATCTTTTTTCTAAAAGCCTTTGTTGGTCTATATCCGTTTAGTTGACAAGAATGTTGAACAAAATTCCGTTCATTCAAAAATTTCCCTCTACAGAGATAAAATCCTGAAAGCATTTATTAATTTCCCTAAACGAAAGTATGAACAAGATTAATAGAAGTCCGCGGTGCGGTGGCGGCGGAATGAAACGAGATAAATTATCGCAGATCTACCGCCGCGTTTGTGGTCGTATTGTATCAAATACGTCAGCTTTAAGCCGAAATGTTATCAGCGGTTTAGCCGATCTAATAACGTATATAAAACGATTGGGTTCTTAAGTAATGTCACTTAAACAGTTCTGTTAATTAAATAGTCAGAAAATGCTGGTTATTAAGAAAAAAAACATAATTATTTTTAAATAAAATCTCTTTTAAAAAAAAGCAGAGACCTACAAAGCAAGCAATATTTTTTTATTTTTTTTATTTAATAAGAAGAAAACGAGCAGGCAGCAGCTACCTGAGTGCCTACCGACGCCCATGGTAATCTGCACGACCAGAATTCTAGCAGATACGTTGCCGGCCTTTAATGACGAGTTTAGGCCACTGGGAAGTCTCACAAACCGAATGAAACACGACAACATTACCATAACGTGACGTGACAGTATTGCCGCTCCTTCACGCCGATCTCATGTGAGAAAGAGGTACTGGTACCCGGACGCGCCACCCCAATACAGCTCTAATTAGAAAGACAGGAGTAGGAGAGAGACTTCCCGGTGGCCTAAAACTCGTCATTAAGGGCCGGTAGCGCATCTGCTGGCCTTCTGGTCGTGCAGATGTCCATGTGCGCCGGTAGGCACTTCGTTGCCTACTGCCTGCTTGTTTGCCCGCTTGTTACATAAAAAAAAATCAGAACAGAGACTTTATTGCGTACTTACTGTGACACGATTTACGTCGTCCACAACATCAGTACAGATATTGACAGTAATAAAGGAGACTGTTCCGAGATAAATGGTTTATTATCGATGGACGCACAGCGAGGATTTTGAGGCCTCGTCACGTCACGACAGCGTGAAACGAGGACCGTAAATTATGTGTCGAAAACATCACCAAAAAAATGTATCAATATCAAATAGCATAACTCGATTTGTGGCATAAGTAATGCCTTTAAATTGCACTAAAAGTTAGAGATAAGCTTAGTATAATACATGTGGTTTTAGGCACTAAAGTCTTTAATATATTCTTAGATATATTTTATTTACCAGAACAGAGTCTTTAGTACGTATTTACTCCGATTATGATTGATTTGATTTAATACTATTTACTCCACTGCGACAAAAATACCATCACTTGAAGTGACAGCGTTGCCGCCACTTCACACCGATCTTATGTGAAAAAGAGGTACTGGTACCTAGACGCGTCGCCCAGCTCGGCTGCAGACCAAAAGGACTGCAAGTGTGGCGCCACCTCTGATTAAAGTTGCTAAATTCTGAGGATAGTACAATTTTATTCCAATAATGAGCTAACCAGCTAAAGCATATTGGCTTTCTATTGTTACATATATCTCTTTTTTGTGTTGCCTAGTTAACTGTTTGTAGCTTAGAGTATTAAGTATAGTCTAAGGTTTGTACTATTTATTAGGATGAAATACTTTTTCTTTTTTTATTTCTTTAATAGTAATAGTTTCTTTTTTAAAGAAAACTAAGAGTTATAACTAATATTCAAATGATTAGAATTGCAATAGTTTATTTCCCATTAAGCGTGTAAAAAGTTATAGTTCAATGGTAAATAAATATATACGACTCTATGACACAGTTTAGAATTAAACTCACAGCTTTTGGGGCAGCTTTAACAGGCATAGCGGCTGATATTTTGGCATTTGTGAGTTAAAAATTGAATTTATTTAAGCATCTTAAAATAAAAGTTGCTCTAAAAGTGGTTACAAACACCCGTAGGTAACTGCATTCAATATCTTTATGACCGACTAGGTGTTTCGTGCAACTTCGTCTGCCTAAACTCACTAGAGCCCATAGCCCTCCTTAATTTGGCCCAATAGAAAAATCCGCTCTTTTTTTATCACGACATAAATTGATTAACATTCCTCATTCATTCATTCATTCAACTATAAACTACCTCCTAGCCAAATTCCATTATGCGTCCTGAAGTTTTAGAGATTTCGTGATAGGTTACAAGAACATCGTTTGAAAATACAGATGCTACTAACTAGAAAGTTACCCCTTAGATTAACAAGCTTTTATAGAATTATTCATTTCAATTCTTGAAATCAATACAAACATAAAACCGTTGTAACACAGCCCGTACAATACCAATCCTCCTCCTTTTACTAGCGTTATCCCGGCTACAAACCAGTGTCCGCTTAGATTGTAGAGGATGTGGCAGTGGGGCGAATTAAGATAACCGATTGCCATCTGACGTCATCCTCGGAACCTTTACTTATACCGATTGCACCCTCTGCTAATATATTTACCGATCCGAAATAGCCTAAAGGCTGCATTGGCTATTAAGTATTTTGTAAAAACTAGTACTTTCCGCGATTCTGCCCGCGTAAAATTAAACTAGCCAAAACTAGCCAAAACCTTTAGACCTTCTTAACCTGGATCTATCGAAAAATCCGTTCTTAGATGTTTATTAACTATAAAGTGTATCCTTGCAGAACTACATCTTTTTTTTTAAAGAATATTAGGAATACTTTTTAGGTATGTCTAAAATTCCCTTTTCCCCTTTACGTCTTGCGTGTTTCGAAATTTCATGTTCAATGACCTTTCACTTTCATGGACATAGAAGAAGAAGAACATAGGTTCGTAAAAGTATAATGCTAAATTAACAAGAATCTGGGGTGTTGAATCACATATTTGTAAAAAATACACTCTAAAATGTCGCTTCCGTTCACACATATTCTATTCTTAATTTTTATTTTATTTATTTAATTACTTACCAACTTAAATAAATACTTTTTGGTCTTGCAAATGCATTCACAGATGCGTTCCGTACAAGATAAATTATAGCTTTCACATTATTTGAGATATAGATAGGATATTGCACACCGAGAGATGGCTGAAAAATCTCCTATCTCTATGGACAATCTGTTATAAGTTGTTATTTAAGGTTTTTAGCATCCAGATAACCGAGCTTTGCTCGGTATATTTGTTGGTAACTCGTGTTTTTTAGAGTTCCGTAGTACTACAAGGAACCCTTATAATTTCGCTGTCTGTTCGTCCGTCCGTCGGTCTGCCCGTAAGGTGGTCCCCCCCTTAGCATTTCCAAACTATTAGACTTAGAGACGTAAAATTTTCTATGTTGATAGAACATGGTAAAAACTCTTTAGGAAAATTATTTTGAATGAAATCAGACAAAAACTTTTGAAGATATTTAACGAATGCATTTATAGCGTATCATATACGGAACCCAATATAAGTGTGTCTTGATATGCTTCTGGCCATTTTTTTTGAAAATTATATTTAGGAAATTACTATGAATTACGTTCTGAAGAAATGTTAATAATAGTTTTCATTCTTACCGATAACAATAAAAAAATATGAACTGGTTACAATTAAATCAAGATAATCCTTCAACAATATTAGGGAATCAAAAATGGAAAGGAACTGATCCTATTTTTATTAATACCTGTCGCATCCACTCAGGAGTGGATGGATGGATGGATGGATGTATCAGGATACAACCTTTTAATTTAAGCTTAGTAGGAGAGGAAAAGGGAATATTAAACAAACCTAAAAAGTATTTCTAATATTCTTTAAAAAAAAGAAACAGTTTTTAAGTACACCCAAAATGACAGCGAACTAATTACATCAAGATATATAAAGATATACATATATAAAGATTTACGTAGTTTTATGGCGAATAATAGATGTTGTTTATATCGTTTTTTTTTAGTGTTTTGAAGAAGCCCCAGCGGATTCTCAACTTCTGCCAGGAGCTGGGCTGGATGGAGTAAACACCCACCAGCCCCTCCTCAATGGTCACCATACAGTGACTAAGTGCGGAAAACGCAGCCAGCGAAGAAGAAGAAGAAGATCGTTTTTAGTTTAAGTTCACTATTACGAAGAACTGTGGGCAATTTAGAACCATTAAACCTAGCCTGACTAAATCTAATAACATTAATGAGTAAAGCAGACGACAAATTTGATAATTAATATCAAAGCTTCCCAAAAACTTGCTAACGTGCCGTTTAGGGCTGTCTATAAGGATAGTTTAAGGAATGTGCTATTATAGTTGTCGATAGAAATATAAATTTGAAAATTAATTTTACAAATTTTATTAAAAAATTATGTCTGTTTGCTCCACTTTTGTTTTTTTATTAAAAGTGTAAAAATCCGCCATTTTTCGGAATACTATTTGACTACACTAATTTTCTGGCAAAGGGCAAACGGACATGATTTATACTTGATGCCCACGCACGGCCCAAACACAGCTCAGTTAAACGCCTACTCTAGAGTTAGCTTCGTGGCCATTGCTAATACAAGCTTTAAAAACTAGGTAACGAGGCATAGTTTTATGTATTTCTAACATTCTAACTAAAAATAATGATGGTCTACATTATATTTCTATATATAAAAGGTTACCTAAGATGAAATCTCGATAACTGCGGACCGTCCAAAGATGAAATTGGTAAGGAGACATCCGCTAGAAAAGGATTTGTCGATGAAGTCAGATTAAGGAGGTCTAAGAAGTTTAGAAACATCTAGTCTTTTATATATAATACGTAAAGTAAGATACAACACTATGACGAACATTAAAATGGGACCTGGAATTTGTAATTGAATACTAAAAGCTTTGTTAAGGCACGGAATTCCGAGGCATAACTTTTAAAAGTACATTATAATTAATGATACTGTACTTTTAAAAATTAATTTGCCACCTTTATAAAGCAGATGATTTAAAGTTGTAAATGTTACTGTTAAAAAAAATCATCATATAATAATATCGAGACAAAAATCTAATTATGTGGAATATAATCAATTTATCTCCAAATAAACAATATAAAAATGTAAAGCAAACATGTCTTTGAAGAGATTTTTGTGAAAATCTATAGGTTTTAAATGTATGCCGGAGGATTGGTTAAAAATTAGGTAAAGCGCCATCTGTTGACAACTATGATTAAGATTGGTATAAGCGCCATCTATTGGAAGCCTTAGAAATGTTAGTGTCGTGTCTTATTTGTATATTATATAAAACCGAAAGGTTGCCTATCACGAAATCTCGAAAATGGCGGGACTTGTCAAGCACAAAGAATGGATTTTCGATAGGACCAGATTAAGTAGGATTCTATATACGGATGCGAAATACGGATATTGGATGTTATTTTGGGAAGGGGGAAAAGATAATACCAAAATTTCGACTGAGTGACAAAGAGAGTATAACTTAAAAAAAAATTATTGTTTAAAACTTAACTCATATTAAACAAATATGAATATTTGTATCACATTGTCCGTTTCTTAATAGCTCCCAAAATTTCTAATTCTGTCCCACATGTACATTAGCGTGTGGACGCAAATCTGCATATTGCCTAAAATCTCTGTGATCCCTAATATAAACGTATAATATAATCCATATATTTATCACCTCACCCTCAGTCCTCATTCACACTAGAGCTTTTTAAACGTGCGTTAAAAAAGCGTTCAAATAAATCATATGGATTCTCAAGTTTGTATTCACATGGCAGCGCTTTTTTATCGAGCATTGTTCTATTTTCAACGCTATTTTTACATACATATACGGTATATTTTCGTATTGACATTAATAATTTGGTATTATCGTGTTAACCATTCTGAGCCCTCATTCACACGAGAGTTAAAAATTGTGTTGCGTTAAATCTCGGCATTGACGCTTTTTTAGTGTCGTCGATACAAAAATATGGGGTATATACCGTTGAAAATAGAACATTGCTCGATAAAAAAGCGTTGCGTTATAAAAGCGCTGTCGAGTGCACACTAACTTGGGAGTTCGTATTTTCTATTTGAACGGTTTTTTAACGCGCGTTAAAAAAGCTCTAGTGCGAACGAGGGCATATAAACATACCGGCATAATTAGCGGAATACAAAAAAAAAACTATAGAATAGTTAGTTTTATTCATATCTATCATCAGTATAAAAATAATGATTGACATATATATTAATGCTAGAGCCAGACATAGCTTCATTTGAATGACCATTTCAATGATCATGTAGTGTGGCTGACTTTGTGTAGCTGCGCAAAGTTTTGTAGTACTTTGTAGTCTTCAAGGACAAACATGTACAAACACTTTGAGCTATGTCTGGCTCCGGCATAAGAAAAAAGTGATTTAAAAATCCGCGAATTATTTAAATCTTATCAAGTGTTTGTTCCCATTTGCTATAAAACTTTAGTTCACTAATCCGGATTCCATCAAGAGTTTGTGATTTTTTACACACATATTCATCAAACGAACAAAATTTTAACAAGATGAATTAGTAGTTGCCTCCCGCGAAATCGTCCGCCTAAATTTAAACTTTAAAGAGCTCTTACATCTCCTTAATGTACAACCTTTTTAAGATATTCGACGATATTAAAAACTAGCTATTTCCCCCCCACTTCGTGGCTTTTGTGGTTACCTGGCTTTATCGAAAAATCCGTTTTTAGCGAAGGTCTACTAGAAACTATCCTGCCAAATTTCACCTATTTACGGGTTTCGGTTTTCGAGATTTCGTGATAAGTAACCTTTCGCTTTTACGTATAATTTATTCTTTATTAGTATAATAATATAAATTATTATACTATTCAAGAAGTCAAAATTACATACATACTTTTTCTAAAATAAACGATATGCGTTCCATCACTCGAGTAATGGATGTGGGAGAAATGTCAGAAAAGCTCAAGTGGGAATGGGCTGGGCATGTGGCACGAATGGACCCGCAAAGGTGGGCCAATGTTGCGACTAAATGGACTCCCACCAATGGCCACCGTAGACCAGGAAGGCCGAGGAAGAGGTGGCGCGACGACTTGGACGCCTTAGCGGGAAAGGAGTGGATTGGTTTAGCTCTGGTAAGAGGAGAGTGGTCTAAGAGTGGGGAGGCCTTTGCCAAGCATTGGAACATTATAGGATATCGAAAAAAAAAACGATATTTGCAAAAAGAATTTAACCCGCGGTCCCTCTGTAAAAAACCACGCGTTCATCCACTGAGACTTTTATTTTTCTCATCGAAAGTCTGTTATTATTGTAGAATATTAACAACTATAACATTTTTCTGTATACGCATGTAACATCTGTCGATCTTACTTTGTTTACTTCAACGTTAAGTGACAGCTGGGGATGTTCCTTCATTCTATTTATTTTTATCGATGTTTTAAGAATTACTATTAAGGTACGCAAATTGTTATCGAACTACTGTGTTCGAAGTTATAGAAAACTAAACTACTGGAAGAAAACAAGAAAATAACAAAAGATATTATAACTTATCACGAAGATTCGCTCATACGTGTATGTCTATTTAGTTTATAAATTTGTCCCGTTTCGCCAGGCATTGATGGGAATTAAACTGACAACTATTCGTGCAATATGTGTGACTTACATATCTAAAAAAAGATTGTTTTGTAAAGCAAGAGAAAAAGAAAAGAGCATACTCAGTTCTGAAAGGCCGGCAACGCATCTGCGATGCTGGTATTGTTGTCGTGTTTCGTTCCGTTTGAGAGAGTTCCCGGTGGCCTAAACCCCTACTTAATCTGCGAGCCTTCTGGCGGTGCAGATGCCCATGTAATTCGGTAATCGCTAACCGTCTGCTCGTTTGACCATTGTAACATTAAAAAAAAAAAGAAAATTGAGTGAAATATTTTTTAAATTATTTATTTTGATAATTTTAGTATTGTTTTTACCACTTCTTAATATCACTGCCCAACTCATATTAAAAATATTATTTGGAGGATATTTTCGGTTAATATGTATCTTTTTTACCTTTTGGAATTCTATAAAATTGTTCTATTATTAGTTCTCAAAAAAATAATGTCAAATTTAAATATATACAGGACTATATGACACACGGACGTCTGTTCCTAAGGTAGACATCTTAATGCACGTGTTATAGGTAACAGACGCCTGTTATAAACAAATATTTTTATGTAGAAATAAATAAATACATACATATGGATAGTACAACCAGACTCGAGGCGGGAATCGAACCCGCAACCCCCGGAGCGGAAAGCAGGGTCACTGCTCACTGAGTTTTTTGAAAACCAGTGTTAGAATTGGTCACCCATCTTTAACTTGGCCACGGGAAAAGCCACTTAACCCGACTATTGACTCAAATGCCGGCTATTGATGAAGCTACGGACTCCTCATAAAACCGTAGTTGCAATTTTTATAATAAAAATATATAATTTATGATCGTATTCCTGTGATTTTGTACGTCGCTGCAAAAACGCAATTTGAAGATTAACCTTATCTTATTAAAAACTAATTTATCTGATACCTTATTAATGACATACCTTTTGAATGACAATCATAATTTTGTTTACAACTGGTCTTACACGTTTAATCAATCTTTATCAAAATGGTATAACGATAAAGTACTTTTATAAAGTAACACTCCCAAAATTAGCATAATTTGAATGGCAAGAATAGCATGTATATATGGTATATCTCAAAATTTTCAAAATATTGTTTTTATAAGATAATCCGGGCAAGTGCGAGTCAGACTCGCGCTCTAAGGGTTCCGTACCACCACGTAATACTTTATGCAGGCATTTAAAGATATACATATGTTTCTCCTCAGATTTTAATCTCGCCTAAAGTTTTATATAACATCAGTAATATCGAATAGGGAGTTTTACTCTTGATTAATGTTAGTTTTGCTAGAAATAGAATAGAAATTTCATACAAGCATCTCAAGGATGTTATTATGTTTTATTATAAATACTATTTTTCTTCCTCCCAGCGTTATCCTGGTCTATCCCATGCAGGCATTTATCCCATTTTTCCTATAAAAAGCATCTCGAAGATGTTATTATGTTTTACTAATATTACAATTCTTTTTCCTTCTAGCGTTATCCCGGTCTATCCCATACAAGGTTTTCAAGGGAGGTTTTCAATTTGACAGCATTTTTATGTTTGTTGGCATAGAGCTTTCGACTGGGAGAACGGATTCTTTTCCTATTTTAATGCTGATGCTTCCCGAGTGGTCCCATTTCAAATTGGCCCAGTTCTGACACTTAGTAGTATTTTTTTTTGTTTATCCGGCGCCATTCAGTCCATTCAGTCGTTATTAATATAAATATAAATAAATATATACAGGACTATATGACACACGGACGTCTGTTCCTAAGGTAGACAACTTAATGCCTCCGTCCTCTTAAGAGGCTCTCGTTTGACGGTTGGATCAAAAGTCTGATACAGAAGGCGGTATTGCTTGAGACGGCACGTATAGTGAGGAGGTTCCTCTCTTTGGACCCCTGATCACCGGTGGCTTGCGGTCTTACCCCGCTGCCGGTGGACATCTATTTTTTTATATATTTTTAAATGTTTTTATTTTTATACCAATATTTAAAAATGTATTTAGAATAATTGTATTAAATAAATGAAAAACGTAGACGAATGAAAGAACTGAAGAATGTAATGTAGAAGAAACGCGTGATGGATGAAGACCAAATCCCATTTTCTGTTCAGGAAGTTTTCGTTCTGCACTGAGAAGAAGCTGTCACTTAAGCGCTAATTTACTTTGTATAATTTTCTCAGAAATAACCTCGTCTGCTGACTGTATATTATTTTCTAGGCCGGGCACGTCCCCTCGGACCGTACTTTGGACGGATTATGCTGGCTTTGTCGTAAATTTTACAACTTCAAAAATTAGGTGCCGTGAACCGACTTGCCCGAACGAACACGTCTGATGACAAATTGTTTTCGTTGAGAGATCCAACATGCCGGGGCATGGCGCTATAATATTCAATATCAATAATAAGAGTAAGGCAACAATACGGCAGGATAACGTCTGCCAGGTCCGCTAGTATATCTATAATGTAAATTTCTAAGTTATGTTATGCCACCTTCGTTGAAATCATGAAAAGGAAGAAGAAACACACCTAGTATTAGACTATTGAATTTATTAATGTTCTTGTAAATCCATCTCATTTGATTTAAAGGATATATAAGGTGGCGTAAAATGTATTTCCCAATCCACTTCTGAAGAGTTACAACTAGAACTTAGTTCGTCGTCATCACACGAATAATTAACATCTTTTATTTGACCGTCGTAGTGTATATGCTTATCCCCTGTATCAGAGATTTTGCCAATAGCTTCTTTATAAGCTTTAAAACAGATTTCTTCACAAGCTTCTGGGTGGTAGGGATCTGACCAAATTTCGTTCACGGCTGCTCTCACAAGACGACTTTCAATTTCATGTTTTTTTCTCAATTTAACCTTGTTATCTTCCGATTCAATTCTGTACATTAAAGGAGTGCATGATAACGAGCAACAAAAGAGACTGCGCGAGTTTACGAACGAAAGTACGAAAGCTTTATTTGAAGCTATAAAATTTGAGGAGGGTTTGAAATGATTTTATCAATACCTGTTAATATAAATTGATACAATTTGTTAGTTTGTTACGAGCCTATAGCTATGTATAAAACTAAAATTTTTAATTATATATATATATATATATATCATTCTACTGTACGTGTGTTGTGGAGGAGTCGTACCCTAATCAGTTGTCGGCATTTGAGTCGATCGCTAGGTTGAGTTGCTCTTGCTGCAGCCGGGTGATAGATGGGTGACCCATTCTAGCACTGGTTTATATTTGATACCCGACCTCCTCCGTGTTTCGGAAGATACGTAAAACAGTGGGACCTGACTAATATCACTTTGTGATATTAGTGGTAAAGCTGTTAAGAGATCGTGGGGTTCCGAGGATGACGTCAGATGGCAATTTGTTATCTTTACTAGCCCCACAGCCACTTCCTCTACAATCTAAGTAGACGCTATAAAGAAATGATACGACGATAACGCTAGGAAGAAGGAGAAGATTCTATGAACGATTCATAATTTTTGGTATAATAATATATCTTTCTGAGTTTAATCAAAAGTACATAAAATACTTTTTAATTAACTTATTACGTCTATTTGTTTATTGTAGCATTTAAATGTTTTCCTAAAACCGGAGCCAGATATAGCTTAAAGTGTTTGTACCTTTTTGTACTTAAAGTCTACAAAGTTCTATAAAACTTACTTGTAGTAGTTGACTTGTAGTTACACAAAGTCCCCGGCCACATTACATGATCATTAAAATGAAGCTATGTCGGGCTCCGGCTTAATGCAATACAGAATTCATGCTACAACATGACCTTTGCATTATCTGTTTTGCATCGCAAGTTTCGATTGCATGGGATTCTTTACAGCAATTGTATATTGATAGAAACGGAATAGATAATCAAGGTTAAATTTGTTTTATCCAATGGCTCAGGACGTATTGGCCGTGTCTCGTTTAGAAAATTTATAGAAAAGTTATAGAAGTTGCATTGCTTCCTTCGCTTCCAACGTATATAGTCATATTGGTTCACAAATAACTCTATATTTTATGCAACAATAAAATGAAGGGAAAACGGACCATCATCGTGCATCTAAGCGTCCTGGGCGTTCCGTACATAATTAGTTAACTTTCTCTTAATCTCACGTAGTAGTTAATTGATATTTACATTTAATGTTCATTTTTTTTTCGTCATTTATGATCATAAAATATACGATCCTCGAATGTTGTGTCTCACCAGTCAACCAGTATGTTAGAAGTGGCAGAAGATAGGCGGTTACGGAAGCGACTATCCATACCCATGGACAATGGCTCTATCAAGAGGCTTACAGTTACGTTGCCGGCCTTTAAGGAAGTACTTGAGCCACCGGGAACTCTCACTAACCGAACGGCACACGACAAAAGTACCGTCACTTGACATGACAAAGATTAATTGCCGCCGAAAGAATTATATTTGACACTACCTGTGCCCACGACTTTATCCGCTTAAAATTAGGTAAAAAAATAGATTAAATCTTAGCGTGATGATATATAAAGCCGTAGAGTTTGTTTGTTTATTTGCTCGAACGCGCTAATCTCGTGAACTACTGGCCCGATTTGAAAAATTCTTTCAGTGTTAGAAAGCGCGGGAATCGAACCCACAATCCCCGGCTTAGGAGGCCGATGCCTTATCCATTAGGCCACAGGGGCTCCTGTTGTATGAATGAAAGTAGTGATATTGGATTAAAGGATGATTAAATAAGAGTGCTCGCAGTGTTTGTTCTTTATTATAATCGATAAAAAATCGATTTAATAGATGATCCCAAATTTACAAAACAATTCAGTTTATTTTATTTAGTAAGATCAGAAGAGAACAAAAACTACTTATATTACACGTATAATATAATTATAATAATAGACATGACGACAAATTTGTAAAAATAGGTTTATAATGTTCTCAAGTATCTACTATTACAAAAAAAATAATATTTCTGCAGAAAATAATGTTTTTAAATGTCAAAAAATATTAGAAATTTAAGGATTAAAATTCACTCCACAACACTCGAAGTTGTCATGACGTCACTTTATGTTAATATTGCATTTCAAAAAAGCGCCACCTCAACGTTTTTGCCGCGACCGTAACGATCGCAGTCGTCAAATCTCAAATATCTGAATGAGCACTTTAAAACATTGCAATCGCTTATTGGACTAATAATTAATAAAATTATTGAAAAAACAAACAATAAAACTAAAATAATAAATCGGCCCGCACTCAACCATTTTGTCCGAGTGCTGGTGAGTAATAAAGTATAATTACTAATTTCATTAATTAAATTAAATAATATCTCATTTTACTAACATAGTTCTAAGATTTCTTTGTTCATTTTATTTACTAACACATGGACCATATGATGTCTGATTAATAAAGAAATTTGAATTAGAATAATAATAACTAGAGATTGCTAGCTGGTCGAAATTTGCCCACAAACCTTCTTGCGTACTACGACATATATTATTCTATTCGCAGAACAATAAAATTTTTCAATTAATATACATGTGTGTGTAAATGGTGTAAATCGTTTGGCATTGGTGTGCGTGTGTATTCATTTCAATAATTTAATATATAAATATTGCAAATTATATAAAAACATTAGCATTCGCTCACCTTTTAATTAGAGGTAGCGCCACGCTTGTAGCCGAATTGGGCCGGCGCGTCCGGGTACCAGTACATCTTTCTCACATGAGATCGGCGTGAAGTGGCGGCAGGCAGGCGGGGGGTAGGGGAGGGGGTGTCAAAACCATTGTGACGTCATATGTCATTAAATATAAAAGTAAAAAATTGGAAATTAAATTTATTTGCTGTTATCTCTTCATTATTTGTAATACATGTATTAAATAGAAAAATCAGTGATGTCATAACATGAAGGGGTGGGGGGTCGAAAATGTAGAACAGCCTGTGACAAGGACAGGATGGGGAGTTAAAAACTGTGACTTTATTTAAGGATGATCCCTAGTAGCTAGTCGAAGAGCTAGTGATTACAAAGCACGCGTAGTGCAAACGAGGATTTTTTTTAGAAACTAAAGATAAAAACATTTATTCGTAGATGGTGATAAATACAGTTTGAACATTCTCTTAAACCTAAAGGAGACGTTATTACGAAATAATAAGATATATAAATTACTTATTATCTTATTTATTAAAGATTTAAGCGAAACAAGTAGGTATTAATTATCTGGACATTGAAACAAATTCTGGTTTGCACTTTTTTACTAAAAGATTAATTCGTACTAAATATTATAATATTGTCATGTGAAAGAGATACTTATAAAGTATAAGCACGCAAACAATTTTGTCTGTTTTTATAATAAAATAAAACTTATAACGAAGTAATTTCTTTGGTAGATTCAGTAGGTTTTATTGCTTTTATATGTTATCGAATAACATATTATGTATTATGTTATAATGTATGTCAATATTGTGAAATGGTGATTCAAAAAATTACCCGACTGAGTTTGTTCCGGGCTCTTCTCAGTGTAGGGCACTTTGGAACTCTTATAAATTTAACTCTCAGTTGATTTTTTATCACCAAAATATTACCCATCTTTTAGCAGAATATATACATAATTATGCTAAAAAATGACATTCACAACTGTTTGCGAAAAACTTAAGTGAATAAACGAATTTTAAATTTGAATCATCAGCTCTTCGTCTATAGTTTCTAACGAGCCATTGCAGAGCTAAAATGTATTTAGAGTATGTTCCGATATACACTGCGAGCACTGTTCAGTGCTCGCGCTGGTGATAAAATCGTTCCGTCATACACTGCCAGTATACTGCCGCAGTACCCTACGGAAATATATGACGTCATAAATAGTCGCCATTTTTTAAATGTATCACGTGATCAATCAAGAACAGAACGGCTCTTGTTAAAAAAATAACAGTAAATTTATCAATTTAACAGTATTGTATAATTAAAAAATCGTAAGTGAAGACAAATTGTGGGTTTGTAAAATTGAAAAAGTGAAAATGGAAAAATTGTACGGAGATATCACTATATTGGAAAGCGTTCCGTTTTAAACTGTAACCAGTGTAGCAATCGAAAAAGGAACACCTATACAGTATACATAATTGGCGTCACAGATTACAGTGCTCGTAGTGTATATCGGAACACACACTTAATTGAATTAAATACTTCATAAGTAATTAACAAATTAGAATTAATAATAAAATATTTTTGATGAAACATAGTAACCGTGTCGAGATCAAAGATGATAAACTATATTTTAATATTTATTAGTGTTTAACATAACAACAATATATCATTTAAACATAGATTAATTTGTGAATGTTCGAAACTAATCTGGAGTAAAGTATGAATTCATTTTTGGATATTACCTAATATGATATATCAAGTACCTACGTTATATAGATGGAATTGTTAGAAGAATTTCGTCCCATCTCTCTCTCTCTCATTCTCTGTAGTGATATATGGCTTTTATCAGAAAACTACCGCTTTTATAAGAGTTGAAAGATTTTTTTTAATAAACTTTAATCTTAATATAAAATACGCCTTTAATAAATGACGCTATCTCAGGTCGCCCATTATTTTCTTGACCATTTTCAAACCAAGCCAATATAGTACTGAAATGTGCTAGGCCGCAGCGGTTGGCTTCATCCACTTGTGGCCCGCGACCGCTATTTTTGTGGCCCGCGATTGTTTAAAAAAAAATAGTAATCTGCTTCTTGTAAGTAATAATTGCATCACATGAGCGCAAAGTTTTGTCGTGATGTATTAAAATTGAAATAAAACAAACACATGTACTTAAGTCCACCTTTTTTAATATCGGTTATTATGTCAACCTTCATAAATAGATAAATAAAACGCCTATTTCCAAAGAAAATATTTTACTAGTGTGGTCCGCCTACATCAAACAGCGTGACGATGTAGCCCGTCTGCATCTCATTTTTTACCTGTCAAAAGATTAACTATATCTTGTTCCATAAATAAGATCAATAATTAAAATTTAAGAATGATTAATCAAGATTTTCGGACATTGACAAATACATTGCCCTAATATATATAAAAAAAAGTTATGGTCTATTTTTTATTAATAAATTAAATAGTTTAAGAAGCTTTAGTATAATAAGGCTCTCATCCTTTAATGTTTTCATAATTGTTTTCGTTATGCCGGAGCCAGACAAAGCTTCATGTGAATGATCATTTCAATGATCATATTGTGTGGTCGGGGTCTTTGTGTAGCTGCGCAAAGTTTTGTAGTACTATGTACTCTTCAAGGACAAAAATGTACAAACACTTTGAGCTATGTCTGGCTCCGGCATTAAATTATAATATGTAGGTATGCGCTCGATGATAGTCATGACATATAGAAGAATGTTAATAAGGTCGGAGCTAAGCGAAGTGTGAATTGAAAATATGTCATTCATTATCATTTTAATTTCAAAATAGAGTTTTCGGTAAGTCAAAGAATTTAATATATCTTAGTATTAACTCAGATATACTTGTACTTCACTATAGATATATTTCAAAGTACATTTTAAATAAATAGAGCATCATAAACGTACCATAGACAAAAAAGAGATTAAAAATCTCTTATCTCATTTTTTATTATACCGGAGCCAGTTACAGCTTCATTTGAATGATAATTTCAGTGATCATGTAATGTGGCCGGGGACTTTGTGTCACTGTACAAAGTTTTGTAGTACTTTGTGGACTTCAAGGTCAAAAATGTACAAAGACTGAGCTATGTCTGGTTCCGGTACTATGCACGAGTATCTCCAACCTTATTTTAATAATTAAGTAATTATATAATTTTCATACGCACGGGATAGTAGTGGTGGGCACGTTAATATTGAATTTTATATATTTTTATCTTTTAGTATTATTT
This sequence comes from Charaxes varanes, assembly GCA_024363005.1. NCBI lineage: Eukaryota > Metazoa > Arthropoda > Insecta > Lepidoptera > Nymphalidae > Charaxes > Charaxes varanes. The sequence continues at coordinate 789,390 of JANCMC010018178.1, forward strand.
TGATCATGACAAAGGTTTTTATCACTTTCAGCACGGGTGTTGGTTTTGTTACTTAATTTTACTTAGATGTATTTCTTACCTACCCACCAAATAACATAGAACATTCCAAAGCAATTTAATTGGATTAACTTTTAAACTGAATAGACATTAGGTATATATTTTCTTATTTATTATGAAGTAATTATAAGAAGCGAGGAAATGTAACTCTGCGGTTTGTTATCGTATCACGATCAGTATTAAGTGTGTACATTTCCGAACCAAATAATTGTATCAAATAAAACGAATTAAGAAGAATGTGATCATGTGTTTTATTTCGAATATTTCCCTGAATAGGCACACGAACACCGTAAAATCATTTAAATTATGTATTTATCTGATAAAATAAGATACATAAAGCTCAACAAACGTATTTATTTTATATGGCGAGTGAGATGAATAGGGATTGACAAAAAAAGGAAACTACAAAATACAACAATCCGCCATGACAGCTAATACACTCAGCAGAGCGTTACCGTACTCCTCCGACACGACTCGACCGATTTTAATGATATTTTATACTAGGTCTGATAATCGGCTACTATGTATTTTTAACACTCCTAAGTGATAAGGGTGGCCCACGCGGACGGAGTCGCGGAGCACAGCTAGTAATAATATAAAATTATTTTTGAAACATTAAAAAATAACGTGGCACAGTCTAATACAATTATAACACAAGTTTCAATTGATCTTTTGCAAACGGCCATATACAGGTGTTCTATAACTGCTTGTTTACGTTTTGTTATTATAAAAAGCGCTTGCACTATCTTCCATATAATTTATTCCACAAAATATGTTTCTCATTATTGCATTCCCATTCACTAAGAGGATTGGGCAGTATTGGACAATAATTCCCTATTCAATTTATGTTTGCAAGTAAATTAACAAGGATTATGAACGTGAGGTGGTGGAAAGATGACTTGGACGCCTTTGCGGGAAAGAAATGGATTCAAGTAGCCCCGAATAGGAGGGGAAAAAAATGCATATTCCTTTCAGTTTTCCTTTTTTTTTATTCATAAGTCTTTCCAAAAATAATGCGAGTGAAACAAAATAGGCAAGAGTCAAATAGGCCCAGCCGTTTTTAATTTATAGCGATAAGAAATATACCTAATTTAGCTTACATATCAACAGCAGCGCCACCTATCGGGTGTAGTTTCCTTTTCAAACCATCTTCGAGTCCCTTGGAGTATAAAGAAAAAAATCATTCAAGTCTGTCCAGCGGATTAGGAAGAGTAAGGTAATAAAGGTTTGTACAATGGGTTTTCATATATAAAGAAAATTATACTATAAAGTACAACTATGTATATCACAGACTATGTAATATCATTTGGGTGTTTTTATTTCAAATGAGTTTTTATTGATCAAAAGTTTTCAAAAAAATTTGATCCAGTAATAACATTGCTGACGCATGTGTCTGCATTACAGACATTTTTGAAACGAACATTCCACATTTTAGTTGGGGACAGGACATCCGCGCCATATTATACGGTTATCCGGCCGTGCCAAAAGGGTGACGTCGCAAATTTGGCCCGCTATAGGGAACGACGAGAGAAATAATTTTGATACTTAATCGAAACCCAAGAAATTTTTTTATATAACTACTGTCCGGATCGAGTTCTTAGCGTCAAAAGTCCATTTTTATATTTTTTCTGTCTTTTGTCTGTCTGTTCCTCACTTCGACCGCGTGGGCAACCAATATAACTTAAGGGTTTAAAAACAAGTTTCTGGGCGATTATATGATCTACCAATTATGATTTTTTTTTTCATAAGAATTGGTCAAGCTGTTTCGGAGGAATTTGCCAACAAACACTGTGAATACACGAGAATTTTTTTTAAATATTAGATATAAAAAAAATTCTCGTGTATTGAATGTGTGAATAATAACCACCTCTATATATAAACAATACATGTTCCAAATTTCATACTCGTCCGTTCACCGCAACTTTCGTAAAAAGTTACCGACAATTCTTGCGTCATGTATTAATCTAATATAGATATTATTAATACATATATAGATTATTTCAAATGCTGGGGGTGGGGGCGACCACCTTACGGGCACCCAGTCGGACGAACGGACAGAGCGAAATTATTAGGGTTCCTAAGAAACCCTATAAAGGGAAACTAAAAAAATAGTTAGTTTTATTGAAAAAAAAAAATTGAACACGAAGCAACAATTGAATAATTTTTTTTACAATAACTTGCAACACCACATGTCGAGTATGATATTATGATATTTTATTGTATGAAAAACATTCAACGTAATGAAAACCACCAAAATAGTCTTCAAAGATGTTGTATTCAAAGTACACAAATTTTAATTATGTTGTAATGACGCGCTCCTGTTGTATGATGTAATGTCAAAAAAATAAATGGCGGCTGGCGCGTTCGTCAGCATCATTTTCGGCAACTGTCAAAATTTTTCGGCGGTGCCTTTAGGTGCTTACGACATAATCCATTCATACTTACAATTTAATGAAAAAAAAACTAATTAGAAAACGCATTCTTCTTAGATTCCATAATAACAGAAGAAGAAGAAGAAATAGTTTTATTTGGAATAAAAACACTTTACATAAATATACCTACATAAGAGTGGCTAAGCAGTTTCTTGCTCATTCTTCTCGTGGCTCAACTTTTCCGAATCAGTGGTAGCTTTTAAAATAATTGACGATTCAAAAGTTTGTAATCTGTACTATTTGCACAAAACATCTTGTGTTTTGAAGTCAAATCAAGACATAAGTTTTATTCAAGTGGACTTTTACAAGCTCTTTTGAATCTTCAAATATTTTTAAAAGCACCGCTGATTTGGAGAAGTGGAGCCACGAGAAGAATAGGCAAAAAACTCGTTAGCCACTCGTCTAAAAATAGTTCGTACAAAACGGAGTTTAAATTACATTTCTGCATGTTAACTATGAATAAAACTGGAGCGCCTCAATTCCAAGCAGTTTTATCTTTAATATAGTCTTCGACTGTATAATACGCCTTACGAATAAGTATGTTTTTAACATGCAGTTTAAATTTAACAATAGACAGACTTAATAATGTACCTGGAATTCTGTTAAAAAAACGTATACTCGCACCCTCAAACGATTTTTATACCCTATCCAGACGCAGAAACGGAGTCACAAGCTTACTCCTGCTTCTAGACGAAGTCCAGTTCCGGGATCATTTGGAAAGCAAAGCTAAGGTAGCCTCAAAAAAGCTAGGGGTGCTCAACCGAGCTACGCGTTACTTTACTCCCGAGCACACGTCAGACATACACATACAGTCATTTTATTTATATTTACTTAAATTTAGTACAGCAAGAGCCAAAAGTTCGAGTCGTTTTTCTGTGTTACAAATAACAACAAAAATTATTCATTTTACAATTTTAATTCTTTAAATAAAAATGCTTAAATCCTTATTATATAGTGATCCCTTTATAACATAACATAGGAAATTCTTCCCAAGGTAAAGCTAAAAAATGGAAAATACAGACGAAATTGTCGGCATAATCAAGTTGTCATCAAGTTGTCGGCGTAATACATGTGTAGTTAAATTCTAATATATGTACAAGAAATATAATTAAAGACATTAAATTAATGTTCTACAGACCTAATGGTTGGCCTTGAATTTAAGACGCCTCCGTAGCCTGGCCTCTCTCTAAAGCCGGCAAACAGCTTAACACTCGATATAACTGACCTAAATAGGTCAAGGTAATTTCGAGGGATAATTGCGTTTCTGTTGTTTTTTTAATTATCATTATCGGGTGTCTTCTCAAAATTAATTTGGCAGTCAGCAAGTCAAAACCCCCTTACGATCCTCAGCAATTTGATTTATTTGGCAATATTTAAATCAGCCCGGATGAAAAAACTAAGAATACGTGTTATATGACACAGAAACAACTCTACGTATTTTGTCATTCTTTAAGGATAACTTAATTGCGTTTCCGTTTTTTTTTTGTTGTTCTTTTAATCAAAATCATCAGGTGCTTTCTTCAATATTAAGTATCGCGGTCAGCTGATCGAAACTCCTACCATCCTTAGCAGTTCATTTTATTTGATAATATTTAAATGTAAACTAAGAATACGTCTTAATTCTGACATAGAAACAACTTTACGTATTCTGTCATTCTTGAAAGATAACGTAATTGCGTTTCCCTTATTTTTGTTGTTTTTTCAATTATCACTATCGGGTGTCTTCTTAAAATCAATTTGGCAGTCAGCAAGTCCAAACCCCCTTACGATCCTCAGCAATTTGTTTTATTTGACAATATTTAAATCAGCCCTCAGATTAAAATAGAATTGTTTATGCATAAAAAAGCAAAGAAAAAGGCGGTCGCTTGATAGTTAAAAAGTTTTAAGGAGGCATATACAGCTATCATCTTTGCCACTTACGCTTTTAGGATTCCTTAACATAGATTGAAATAAATAACTAAAAAGGAATGGTAGCACATAAAAACAAGAAAACCAAAACAAAGTCTATCAATCTTTTCTGCAACTGAAAACTTTCGTTTGTTCCAAATATCTTGTGGAAGTCATAAAGGACTATGCATAGAAATACTACTTCTATGCGACAATGACTTTCTGCTGTGCTTTAAGAGTTATACGAGATGTGTCATAAACACTTACTTCTGAAGTTATTAAAAAAAGTTTAATCTCAGAATGTACTAAACAGTTCCTTGGCCTCACTTATTTGGCGGTATAGTCATATCGACTGATGTTCATAGTAAATCGTGACGTTCCGTTCCATGGATTTCTCTGTTATCTGTGTTTTGTTCTCTATGTTTTGAAAATAGCAAATATAAGATAATGTCAACCTCATATTTGTGCACTGGTAAATTATCTCAGATGCGTTGCCGGCCTTTGAGAAACGAGTATGCTCTTTTCTTGAAGGTCCCTAAGTCGTATCCGTTCGGAAATACCAAAGCTAGCAACTGATTCCACGGAGAAATTGTGCGAGGCAAAAATTGTCTAGAAAAGCGCACAGTTGTGGACTTTAGTACATCGAGGTAATGAGGGTGGAATTTTAAATTTTGACGGGATGTCCTATGGTGAAATTCAGCTGCCGGTATAAGTCCGAACAATTCCTCCGGTCTATATCTACATTTAATATATAAAGCTTAAGAGTTAGTTTGTTTACTTGAACGCACTAATCTCAGGAACTACTGGTCTGATTTGAAAATTTTTTCAGTGTTAGATAAGCCATTTATCGCAGAAGGCTATAGGCTATATATCATCACGCTAGAATTGAATCTAATTTTTAACCTAATTTTATGCGGAGATAGACTCTACAAAGGTTATTCGTAAAGTGAACTTTGTAGAGTCTATATCCTGATGATGCTTCGGTGTCGAAGCGAAACGTGCGTCGAGGCACATCGGAAAGTCAGTGTAGTGCTGTGCTTTGGTCGCTAGGAAGAACAATCTAAACGAACTACGGATTCACAAACATCGGTATAACTCTAGGAAGAACAATCTAAACTAACATATTTATTGTTTTGTGAAGACTAATTAGTCTCGAATTATAGCTTAAGTAATTTAATTTTCTAGCTTGGCTATTGTCTGTAGCTAAATTATGTACTTTTACAATGATATCTTGTTTAACCAAGTAACAATTATTATACATCTTTTAAGTAAATTACCTCAAATTCTAGGATGCTGTGTTTATACTACATTATCTACATCTAGATTTAAAACTAGCCTCCTTTAAAACTTAAAAACTAAGTTAAATTTATTTTATAAACTTAGGGGTCCCACTGGATATCTCAGCACAGATTATCCTAGTGAGATATCTAGGAACACAAAATTTCAAGGTATTTCACATACATACTTATTGCAAATTTATTTTGTGCACACTGGAATAACTAAATAAAGTTTTGAATAAGTAAATTCTATAGTACGGAATTCCTTATTGTAAAATTAACTCGTACTTTACACGTATTTTAATGAACAGTCACGTAATTAAGTTGATTATTGTTTACTAGTTATTACCCGCGACTCCATCCTCTTAAGATTAGGTGGTAACTCTTAGCGTGATGATATATGACCTATAGCCTTCCTCGATAAATGGGCTATCCAACACTAAGAATTTTTCAAATCGGACCAGTAGTTTCTGAGATTAGCGCGTTCAAGCAAACGAACTCTCCAGCTTTATATATTAGTATAGATTAATGAGTTATTCAAAATTTCAATTGAATTAAATATTTTTATTTTTGGAAAAGGTCTAGCCTTATAATAAGTGGCTATGGACGCCCACGGACATAAGTAGGCTGCTGGCCTTTGAAAGAGTGCATTCGATTCTTGAAGGTCCTTTAGTCATACTGGTTCGTAAACGCCAAAACTGCCAACTTGTTCTGGTTTGGAAATTCCTTTCAAGTAATTTCTTAAAAGAATTGGCTGGTACGGAAACTCCTTGAAAAAATTGACTGGTTTGGAAATTCCTTGCAAGAATTGACTGGTTTGGAAATTTCTTGCAAGACGCTTATAAGCGGTATAGGTAAGATTTGGCTGGGAAGACATAGTCACTGCCTTTTGACCACCAGGCGATATCTAGTAATGAGAATTTCGCAAACTACCACTTCTATTAATCTACTACATATCATGGATTTCTGCATAATAACGACAGCATCTATGAGAATTTGTACCACAGATAAAAGTGAAGGTACTGGCGAAACTGCTATTTGGCATTGCACGCCTTTTCGACGTTTTATTGTTGCAACGATGACGTCATCGGTTCGTTCAACCCGTCTTTTGTTCATGACTAACAAACAGACAGCACCGCAATATTTGTATACACATTTATAGATCAACCTTCAATTGTTTCTCTTGAAGTATTCCAGGATTTTTTTATAAAAAAAAAAAAAACAAAGTCTGAAAAAAAGTGTATGCGGTGTGACTAGGCGGTCGGCTCAGACGATCTCGCATTGTGTCTTCTGTGGAACTACACCTAAACCCCTCTTTAAACGCCAGCAAAACATCTTCGAGCCTACTGGTGGAGCAAATGTCCATGGGGATCGGTAACATAGGAGCTAATGATTGCTTCTGAGAGAGCGGTCAGTGTGATCTTATTCTAGGTTGCAACAATATGATTAAGTAGAATACTAATAAAAATAATAATAAAAATCTAAGGCAGATTTCAAATCATTTTTTCCTCTCGGAGATAACATATTCAAGTATACTTTAAGCTACTGGTGCGCTAAAACGATACGTTATCAGCGATGATTTCATGCGATAATATTCTGAAACTCAGATACTCCCGCATTTTTGTAATTTAATATATGTATTACACAATATATACGTGTGATTGTTCTGTGAATGTTTTTTTAAATGACGATATCATATTCTTTACATGTTACTTGTTAAACCAAGCATTTAAAGTAAGTCAAATCGAGAAACTCAAATTTACAATTGTCGTTTGGGTATTCCCAAAATTATAAGGAAAGATTATCTTCTTTGTGACAAGTCTAGATAGGGTAATTATGTACTTTGGTTACTTTTACCAAAAATGCATATTTTTAATTTTTTTACGTGGAAGTTGTTATTTGCTCTTTAATTATGAATGCTACAATAAGGCATTTTGGAGCATTTCGACGTTAATTTTAACATTATACACACACACTTATATACATGGATTTCTGTATTGAAACAAAAAAAAATAACCACAAAGCGCCCGTCCGCTTCTGACCTATCCGTACCACTAATAGAGATACGTTTCATGCGGAATGTCAGACTCCCCAGACGGAATATCACTCATTCAAGGGTTAGGGTAAGTTAGATCAAAATTTTGGACAGGACCTGACTTTGATGTCTATTGCAGATGAGATTGGCAGTCCAGATAGTGGCTTCACGATGGCGTCCATAAACTCGAACGGCGACCTCAAGAGTCCGGGCGACCCACCAGACAAGAAGATCACCGAGGCGGACGCTGAAAAACAACCTCTGTCTGGGGTAAGTGTCCAGATAAGTAGAAGATATGAAATTACTTTATATAAATCTACGAATACTCATCATCATCCACAGTCTATTCTCTCCCACTATTGGGTATAGGCCCCCTTTTGTATCACTCTTTACGGTCTTGAGCTAATCTGGACTAGTTTTGACCCGCAACAATAACTGTGTAGCATTATATGTTGTCGACGCATCACCACGAATATTGTTTAAATAATAGCCTTCGTCGGTAAATGGGCTGTCTTATACTGAAAGAATTTTTCAAATCGGACCAGTAGTTCCTGAGGTTAGCGCGATGAAGCAAACAAACTCTACAGCTTTATATATTAAGTATAGATCGGCCGGCGGTTCATCTGATTATAAATATAACATTGACGCCCATGAACAAACTATACTAACTGCTCGCAGATGCGTTACTGGTCTATGAGAACTGATTAATACAAAGAAGCAAGTTTCCAAAACAAGTTGTATTTGAATATTTTAATATTATTATACTATTTATTATATGATGTTGCTAAAAATAAAATCGATACGAATATTTATTAAGCTCGGCTCACGTTTCTTTTAAAACAGAAGAATTTCAACTGATTTTATTTCTGTTTTGTATATCTGCTCTGTATTATTAAAAATTATGTGTATTCATAATACACATAATTTTTAATAAACAGGTTAATTTGTATATATTAGTAGTCTCGCTAAAGCTCGTAAACCACCGGACGGGTTTAAAGATTGTTTTTTGTTTAATTTCACTTATTTCAGGGAAGGTTTAAAAGAAATAAACAAAAACTTCAAAGATTATTTAAAAAATGCAGATTTGGTCGCTACTCCTGAATACTTCAAATATGTGACGTTTGTACTGCGCCTTGTGACTGGCGTGCCATGTAAAATTATTCTTAGCATACGGGCAGTGTCACGTTTTATTGAAAAAAAGTAAAGGGGTTTCCTTAACTGGCTAATAGCAGACGAGCCAAAATTCGTGCAAGACTACTGCCGGCTCCGCTAATTAATACTAAAATAGAATGGAACATAATTCCACTCCTTAATACCTACGTTATCTGACCAACTAAGCTTTAAGTCTTACTTTAACTAGTCTTACCTTACCTAAGATGATAGCCATCGTCTGCGGGATCGGTATTCTTCCCTGTATACTTCCCAGAATGTTCCGAATTGCGATCTGTTTTTCTACAGCTGAGACGACATTATTAAGATTGAGAGAGATTCCGAGTTTCACGAAGTTTTCATGTATTATAATAAATTTTATAATGAGGTGCATAAAATTACGTACACGTAGCAAAAATATATTCAATTCATCAATTAACTTTGGCCAGCCCAGCACATCCATTTTTATCAAGGCATTAATTGGTGAAGATAATATAATTATTTTAATGTTTACACTTAATGTTAACACTCTTAATCAGGGCTTAAGTAAATACTTGATAATTTGTGTTTCTGAGACTGATGGAATTATATATATATATATATATATAATTTAATATAATATAATTATCATATAGTTTCAGTTTAAAAGCAACATTCAATACCAATTACCAAGTGTAAGGTTGTATTCAATTGAAGATCTAAATGAAAATTATCCAAGCATGTTACTTATATTTAAATAGGCAAAGGATCTCCTATATCTCACAGTGACTTAAAATTTTCAAACTTGTCACTTAACATTAATAGAAGTTATACGTCAGTAAGATGAAACTGTAAAAAAAACATTGATATTGTCAAATGTTGTCAAACCAAATAACTGTTGTGTCAATTGAAATGGGAGAAAATTAAAGATTAAAAGCAAAGAATGGTCATATAAATTGAACAAAATAATACAAAACGAAGGAAATGAAAGAAAATTATTAGAAAATAACGAACAAGGATCAAACTATTTAAATAACGGAAGAAATAATGAAAACAATAGAATAGGCAATTAACATCAAGTTTAGTGATAAGATTCCCATTCAAGATATTTATTATATTATAATTTATGCAAAACGAAAAGGATGCTAGCTTGTACTTCACTATGAGGGAAGTGTTGAAACCATTAACCATATTTAGGAAGACGAACAAGGAAAAGTAGAAATTCAAAGCAACAGTTGTGAAAAAATTGTGATAAATAAATGGATTTTCATAGTGTATTGTACTTGTATTTTTATTAGTATTCTTAACAATTATGGCAAGTAAAGGTAAGGTAAAACGATAGAAAAAATATTACAGACTCACAGCAACACAAACAAAACACAACATTTTTTTTTTCGCTGTGTATTGTGTGTGTAGTGGATATTTAGTCGGCTTTTTTGGAAATTTTAGAAAATATATAATATATGTATATTTAACGGTTGAGTAAGTGTGAAGGTTTTATTTATTAGTATTCCTGTTTACATTATAAAATATATCAGAATGTTCAAAATATGAAGAAATGAGAATGAAACTTTACATTTTGTAACACTTGATTTATATAGGAACAATGTTTTAAGCAAATAGATGTAACTTTGAAAAAATATATTGCTGACTTACATTTATCTTTTATAGAAAAAGGAAGAAAGATGGTGGAACACGTTGATGCAGGTGGCAGTCCCCTTCTTCATAGCTGGCGCGGGAACCATCGGTGGTATGAAACTAAATGGGAGACATTAAACCTCTGTGGTAAATTTATATGGAAATGTACATAGTTGTTTCGCCGCTAACGTGACGACCTGCGCTCAACTTGAGGGGGGCCTAGGACAGATTTTACAATAGCACCAGATTAAGGGGTCTCGCAAGTAAACTCTTGCAAGAAAACAGGTAGTAAAATAAATGGCCATATTACTTTATCTTCTGTGTCAGCTTTCAAAGCAATCATAAGCTCGATTTCAAAAAGTTCTAGATAAAGAATTTCTGAATCCGGATGTCTGTGGATGCCTTTAAGAAGAAATTCTCTTGCACTCTCCAAATTTCTCTGCTCCTTGCTCTCCCACTTACTTGCCATGAGCCACATTTTTGGTTTATCACCATGAATCTGTAAAAAATAATCTTATATTATCTAAGTATTTTAATAAGGAGGTTTTTGAATATTTTAATCTTCTCTACATTTCAAATTAATTTAAAAGCCATTTTCGTTATTCCCTCATTGCTGAAAATTGTGATCAAGAACAAGCTGTTTCCATAAGCTAGGATCATATGTAGTTTATATAAATTAAGATAGTAATTCTAATAACAAAAATAACATATTATGATCATGCTTAATGACGAGAAGTGAACTTCTGTGGAAATTAACACATCATCTTGCTCCGTGTTGTCATAATCGTTTCACGTTTGTTTGTTTTTGACTTGTAGTGAGTCTGAAATCCGCAACATTGATTTTTTTTTAAATCTAAGAAGAAAAAGAGCCTTAACAGACACAGCCGGACAACGATGTGATACTATAAGGGTTTTATTTTCTTTTCAGGTACGGAACCCTAAAAGTAGCAAAAAATACCTATATTTTCCAGTAAAAGTATCAGACTTTTAATGGAGACGCCATTCTAAAGAATATCTATAGTCTATACAAAATACAAAAAATGTTTGTGTACTGAACCAACGTGTATGCAACAGAATCAATAACTTATATAGTTTTAATTTTAAAAAAACAATTATTTGAAAGTCAGAGACAAACACTTAAACTTCATTAAATGTTATTAAATATGCATCATTTTCGAGAGCAGAGATAATATTTCTGTACCCTTTACCCTCATTTATTATCTATTGTAAGCTTCAACAGGAAATAAGAGAGCGCTCTCTCTCGAGAGAGACTTTATCAACGACATTTCGTTAAAAAAAAATCTATGTTAAGGATGACTAGCCAAATAAAAAACTATTATAACAGTTAAACCTTCGAAATTAAACCAACCCCCGCGGCGCAAGGCAGGGCCTCTACTGACTGCGCCAACGAGCCAGCCAAAACACTGTTTTGGAAAAGTCGAATCACGAGAAGAATCAGCAAAAAACTCTTTAGGCACTCTTTTAAAAAAATAGTTCTTGCTGGAAATGAGTTTTATACATTTCCGTATAAAGTACAAAGTTGGAGCAACTCAACTCCAAGCTGTTTTATCAACCGACTTCAAAAAAGGAAGATCTCAATTCAACTGTTTTTTTTTTGTTTGTTATCTCAAGACTTTCTACGAGTGAATCTAATTTGATGATCCTTTATTTATTTGAAAGCTGGTTCTTCCCGTAGGGTCCAATTTAAATTTGTTCCAGTTCTGGCAATCTGAAGTCGATTTTTTCTAAACAAAGAAACATTATATCTTACGAATAAGCGTGTTTTTAAGATGCCGTTTAAATTTATTAATAGAGATTTTATATTCGTACATTCCGCATAAATGCGCGACGGTATAACAATATTTAGATATATTCAAAAAATGTATTTCCGGCTACTGCTAAAAGAAGCATTTATTTTAATTAGAGGTAGCGCCACGCTTGCTGTCCTTTTGGTCTGCAGCCAAATTGGACCGGCGCATCCGGGTACCAGTACCTCTTTGTCATATAATATCGGCGTAAAGTGACAGCGATTGCTGTCACGTCAAGTGATGATATTTTTGTCGCGTTTCGTTCGGTATGTGAGACTTCCCGGTGGCCTAAACTTGTCATTAAAGACCGATACAGCATCTGCTAGCGATGATGCAGACGTCCGTACGCATTGGCAGTCACTTATGTGAACCGCCTGGTCGTTTGCCCCTTGTAACATAAAGAAAAAGTTTAAAAAAAGTTTATTATAAAGAAAATCTTAGGCATGCCTCAAAGTATTCCTAATACTTCTTAAAAAAACTCTGTAATAGATATAATTTATTAGTTACGTTAGAGGGAATGTTTTTTTTTTATTTTCTTCTACGGATTACAAAAATGGTGGATGATTTATTTCCTGCGCCCAATCTATCATTCTCGAGATGGCGCCGGTAGGCACTTCGGTGCCTGCTGCCTGCTCGTCTGCCCCCTTGTAACATAAAAAAAAAAAAAAAAAAAAAAACGAATATCCTGTGAAAAAAAAAAGCAAATGTCCCGTCCATTAGTCGAATTTCACCAACACCACAATTTGCTGCGTTAAGGCATTGTTTTAATGCTCCTGTGCCGATAATGTCATTTAATATAAACCGCCGTTGATTAACGTATAAATTCGTTTTCTAAGCTTCAAAGTATATATGAATATATTTTGTTGCAGTGAAGATGTATGTGTCCTCTCCGCGTCGGGCACGGCGGCCGTGATCAATTTAGACTGCGATTTCACTCTGGATGAACCCACTGTGTGTGAGTATGTCTTATCGGTAATAGAACCAAAAAAAAAAACACTTTTTGTAAAAAGAGTACTATACACAAACATACAAGACATTATTAACAACAATAATAATAAAGAAACCTTATAAATTTTATATTTGGTGTGTACAGTGAGACGGCTCATAAAGATTACCACTTTTTTTTACTTAGAAGTGAGAGAAATTCCCCTTCGGACGCTATCCTTTAGCACAGTCTTTGGTGATTATGGATCCAAGATACACAAACTCGTCAAATTTTTCAAACACACAGAGTGCATTGATGGCTGGAAGGATTTTTGCTCTATCCATCACTATTATTTTTGTCTTGGAGTGATTGATCTTGAGCCTCAATAGCTCAACGGTATAAAGTATGGACTGGAATCCGCAAGGTACGCGGTTCAAAGCCCACCGCCGTTGGGGTATTGTCGCACCCACTCCTAATACAAGCTCTTAATTTAAACTTAGTAGGAGGGAAAAAAAGGGAATATTAGACATACCTAAAAAGTTTTCCTAATATATGTTAATAAAAAATGCGGCACTTTCTATATAAACTTTATTAAGTAGAGTTTAAATGTATAACCCATATAAATTTGTAAGCGTTGTGAAATTGTGCTAGACAAATAAACATTTTCAATTTAAAACTGGTAACGTATTAAAGAGGCACTGAAATCTAGGGACTGTAAAAAGGAAATGAACATCATATAAAAACATATATATAGGTATCCTAGAAATCTATCATTTACTTCTTTAAGTGCAGTCTTATCAACATTTAGTCACTATTCAGTACTTCACTTAGCTGCCAACATGTATGTCCTATACAGTTTCATGCCAGGTGAGCTATTTAATAATTTTATTGTTCTTAGTCTTTCAATTCACTTTTTTATTGGACAATATACATAGTCTTATACAGGAAGACTATATGTCATCCTGTATAATCCTTAAGTATCTTAAGTATCCTAATAGACACTTAGGATACTTAAGGAGAGTACTCAGTACTCGATTCTCTTTATAATTATATAGTTAAAATAAATACTTAATTTCTCACCAAATTTCCTTAAAATTATATAAAGCGTGGCTTTACGTTCTGTGGTTAATTTGCTGTTCGACAAAGTTTGTTCGTAAATGCATTTCCCAGCGTAAAAAAACTGGTCAGTTATATAAAAGATTCAATGACGGCTGTCCATCGGAATTAAACTGACTTTTACATTTACAAAAAATACTGAACTATTTACGAAGCTATTTAAAAAAATACTGTATTCATCATTATCTATTCGAATACGCTAGATATGTTGTATATTTTATGAAAATCAGAATTGGTCTACACCAAATGCATACAACCAAAATCCATACAAATGTTAAAAGATCAATAAGTGATTTTATTCTGTTTACAGCTACTAAGAAATGTGCTATCAAAATTCATGCACATGCCATTTGCAGAATTGGTTTAACGACCCTTCTTTAGTCATAATACAGATAACTTTGATTAATTTCAATCGATTTTTTTAATTTAATTGTTTTAGTCATAGGTAGCTGTTTATTATATATATTTTTGACTAGCTTATAATTTCCCATTGCTGGGCAAAGGCCTCCCTTCTCTCCATCCACACCTTCCTATCCTGGGCTGTTTGAAACTACCTCTTTCCCGTAAAGGCGTCCAAATCATCTCTCTAACTCTTCCTCGGCCTACCTGATCGTCGGCGGTCACTGGTGGGAGTCCATATTGTCGTAACATTGACTCACCTTTCAAAGTCAAGTCAAAGTCAAAATCTTTTATTCATATAGACTTTTTTATAAGCTCTTATGAACAATAGTTAGTGATTTTTTTAATCACTTAATAAGTTGGTGATAAAATATATGGCTTCAAAGCCAAGTTTACAATTATTAGAAAGTAAACAAATAAGTTTATTGTTTATTTATAGGGGTAAATAATAATATTCTTCTATAAATTTAGGCTCTCTATACTGTATGAAGTCGTAATACTTTCTGCCGGAATCCAGAGCAGTCATACACGATAGCAGTGATAGTTAAAAATAATAATTATACTTTATGGCTATGATCACAAATCCCACAGATTAATACTATAAAGAATCAGCACCATAGATTAATATAGTTTTAAATAGAATGTCTTAAAATTGTAAATGTATCATAATGTATCGTATTTCATCCATTTCAATTTAAACTAGTCCGTTATTAAGGATAATCTAAAAAAATATTAGTATTGCCTCGTAATAAAAGTCAAATTCACAAAAGTTTGAAGATATAGAATTATTTTTAATTGATATAACGTAATAAGAGACCATTTTTAGCAATAAATAAAACAAACTTGTGGTTTTAAGAGTGTTTTTATTTAAATTTTAATAAATAAAAAAATTATATCCAGAACTACACTTTGGTTCGCTTTGGATATCTCGGCGGGTATTCGACGGAGGTGCTAAGGTAAACAAAATCTACAATCTCACGACTTATATCACTCAGTGACATTAATCAGGGCCAGTTACTGCTACTGTTTTACCTGTCTTCCGAAACAGGTCGCATGTTTGAAAACCAGTGTTTCGAATAGGTGTATCTATATTTATTTTTCATTCTTTAAGTAGTGTATGTAAAAACTCGCCTCTATACTTGTTGAAGTGTAAATCGTCCTTTATGAAGTTCAATGTCGAATTGCGGTTTTTATCGGGTAATTTGCGTGTAACCTTGTAAAAAGACTGTTTTAACGCTTGTCTACCTAATTCACAATTTAAAACGAATTTTATCTCTTTATTTTTATTATTAAAGAGGCAGATTTATTGCTGTTAAGTTTGAAATTAGTTTTCGGACTCGATAATAAGTTTTCTCGAAAGATTATTATCCTCCACCTGCTTTTTAGGGTTCCGTAGTCCTGCAAGGAACCCTTATGGTTTCGCTCCGTCCGTCCCTGTGTCCGAGCGAAAGTCGGTGCCCCTCCCCCCCCGTCTCCAAGATTTCTAAAATATTAGATGTAGAGAATAAATTTTCCCTGTTCCAATACTATTCTCGTGAAATACGTATTTTATTTTTAGATTATCTGGCGTAACAGCTCGGCCTACTGCCCTTATTCTAAGCCAGCGAAGCAACGGTCGATGCGAGCATAAGCTAGTGAGTGATAACATAATAATGAGCCTTAAGGCTGGGAAATTCATGTAATACCTGTTTCACTCTGATGAAGTCCAGTTGTAAACGCGTAAGACTGTTTTATCGGCTTTGTTTTTGAATTCTTAGAGTTTTAAAGGTTCCTTAACCGATTTCGATAATACTTATCCGGAATCACCTCTGAAATATGATCTATCAATAAGAAAAGAATCATCAAAATTTATTCGTAAGTGCATTCCGATTTAAAGATCATAACCACTCCTTATGTAGTTTTATACTAAGTTGAAGGGAAAAGAAGAATATTACACATAAGAGAAGCGCATTTTATAATAATGGACAAACGGGCAGATGGTCCATTGAACTGACTATCAACGCTCAATGATAACAGCGCTAACAGAAGGCTCGCAAATGCGTTGCCGGACATACAGAAAAGACCTCTTTAAGGAACATGTTTTTGTATCCTTCAAAATACAAGCTTTCTTGTAATCCATTGCTGGAATTCACCAGTAGATCCGTTCCTTTGCCAAAACGAGAGTGAATGCGTTGCAAAAACCGTTAGAGTTACACGTATATATATAATGTATGAGGTAAATATTAATATGAAATAGTTCTACATATAAAACTTTGAAAATATAAAATAAATAAAAGTCACGCAAATTAACAACGAAACGATAAAATTCTATAAAAAACGTCACTTAAAGTACATTATTTATTGCCGCGCCGTAAATTATGTCAGCGATATTTAATATAAAAAGTAAAATTCTCTTGTCATGATGTTTGATGCTAAACTCTTTCAAAACGGCTTGGCCGATTGTTATGAACATTATGCATATTAGGTTGTGGTATGAGAATCGATCGAAAACTATTTTTAAGCCCCAAATTGATGAGAGTGTCCCACGCGGGCTATTTTCGGGGTACAATCCGAGTGCTAGTAGTATGCAAAAATGTGTTATTGAAGTTTAGTTTAGTGTATATAATAAGGAATCTAACAACTTTCAGCTATCCCACTCGTCAAGCACAGTAGTTGCCTTGGAGCACCTAACTAAGGAATCCGCTGGACTGTATCGCTGCGAAGTTTCTGGAGAGGCGCCCTATTTCGTTACAGTGCAAAAAGAAAAACCTGTTCACATACATTGTAAGTACATAGATATTTAACTTTATTTATCTTGAATTTGAGTCAGATCTAATGAAGCACTAAAATTATATGTAAAAGTCGATATATGTGTATACAAACTTTTATAAATTTGGTAATTTCTCAGAAATCGCTTGACCGATTTTGATAAAATTTATATGGGGCCATCTCTGAAGTATGTTCTACTAAATGAAAAAATGTTCTGAAAACTACGGACCCAAAATATGTAAAATTTTATGGGACCAAATAACAACTATTCCGCATCAAACTAAAGACGTCATCACGTATGTAAATCTCGGAGCAATCACTGTATATACATAAAAAAAAACCAGACGAATTGAGGAACTCCTCCTTTTTAAAAATCGGTTAATGAGTCATTTTGGAAATATAAGTACATCGACCAGTTAGACGCGCTTGTACCTAAATTTGTGTCTGTAGATGATACTTTTATTTGACCTTTCTTTTACTTGAATTTTTTGAATATTTCAGTACTTCCAAACAACAGGCCACGTGTCCACGGGCTTCACAATGAATACCAATTACACGATCTTCTCGAAGCAAACTGTACATCATCAAGATCACGACCGAAGACTCAACTAACGTGGATGATAAATGACCAACCAGCTCCAAAAAAATTCATTCGAGGGCCTTGGGAAAGGATGTCGCGGGAACGGGCCGATGCTCGGGAAACTACTTTAGGGCTAAGGTTTATTCTAACGTCAGGCCATTTCCGGGAAGGAGTTCTAACAGTCAAGGTAAGCATCTGTTTGATTATTCAATTGCACAGAAATATGTAAATACACATTCGAATTGCTCCGAAAAAAGGACAGGCTATTTTTTTTTGCTTTTCTATGTTATACGTGTCAGTACCACTTTTACAAAATGAGTACAAGCTTTTACCTTAAGCCACTTTATTGAATGAATACTATCATCATCGTCATCATTGGTCTTTGCGTCTGTTTCAGACGATTTATGGTGTATTTCGGGAGTGACACCGCTTTTAGTAGCTGTATAAGCCTATGCGAGGGCGACAGTTCTCACCGTAGGCTTGGCAAGAGAAATGTGCAATAGGTGTTACGGTGTCAACGCGACACAATCCTCACCTACCTACGTACATATCGAACAAAATAATATAGAACGTTTAGAAAAGGCATTGTTGCCTCCTTCACAAGTCCTTTCTCCTCCCCTTTTGTATGTTTAGTTTTTTTTTCCTATTTATTGTCGTTTTCCTAAATTTTACTAACGTTTAATGGCAAAAGTTCTTATTATCAGTTTCGTTTGTTTTTTGTGAATATCCCTTTTACGAATATTTCAATTTCAACTTAGAGTTTTGAATTACTCATAATTGCTCCGAACGGAAGCAATTAAAGTTAATACTAATTAGTGGATCTAGTGTAAAGTTCCGCAAAATTATAAGATTTAGCAAAAAGTTTGAATTCA
>JANCMC010018178.1:808391-837489 GCA_024363005.1 Charaxes varanes
ATTAAAGTTAATACTAATTAGTGGATCTAGTGTAAAGTTCCGCAAAATTATAAGATTTAGCAAAAAGTTTGAATTCAAATATTTGTATGTATATATGCTTTATCTGAATTACCTCTTACAAGCTTATTTGAATCCTTAAACATTTCCACTAAATGGTTCGACAATCGAAAAGGATGTGAGCCAGTAAAAGAGGCTCTAGTTTCGTCTTAGACCTAGCATTATCCCGGTCTAAAACCAGGGTCCGCCTAATAGCAGAGGATGTGGAAAAAGTCACTCAGTCTCTATAGAATATTTGGTTCCAATCAATTGGTCTTATTCCTCTTTACAACCACAGTTGCGTACAAAACTGAACAATGCACGATAAAAAATCCTGTTGAGAATAATCTAAAAGTCTTACAACACAGTATTAAATCAATATTACTATTAACTTTGTCTTAGCATCGATGGAAATGATTTAACTTATATCTGAATTATAAAATTACAAAATAATAATGTTCTGCATTTTCAGTGTCAAGCAACTCTTCCTCCTTTGTATCAAGACGAAGTAGTGCATCATATCTTGAGAGTGGACCCCACTCCTGTTCCCATGGACGTGGAAGACAGTTTAGATGCAATACCTCAAGTATATGAAGCTTCGTTGTTTAGTGACAATAAGGATGAATTTCCTGAAGCAAATTCTCACAACGAAGAAGATGTAATAAGTGAGTAAAGCAAAAAAACTAAATTTAATAAAAACCGTAAATTGTAGTCATACTCGTGCACTAAAGGGGTACGAAACCCTAAAAATAACTCATTTAGATGCTTTTCCACTATACTGTAGTAGTATTTTTAAATGTTCGTACTAGTACGAACGGTACTCCTAGAACGGTAGTACAGTAATTCTAGAATTACCTTACTTGTTGGGTCATCGTGTATTTTAAATCAACAAGTAAAAGATACGGAAAAAATATTAAAGATATTTGTTTTATTTTACAGATAGCAGCATAACACAGAAAATCTCCGTTTTCGCCATATTTTATTCAATTTTAATATATCTAGCGGTGTATTAATATTGTTTAAAATTGTTAATAGAATGTGATATTATCGTGGCTATGATATCTCTGAGAAATAAAGTACATCCGTTAATCTAATTAAAAAAATATGACTAAAGGATACATCCAAGTCATTCTTTTCCGAACACAGTATTACGCAAATTTCCTATAAAAGTCGTGATTTTTTGGATAACAATTTTATTTTATTAACCATATTGAATTAATATTATGATATCTCCTAAAATATATCTGATCGCTGACGTGTAATAACCGCGTCATAAATCGATAAACGCTATCTGCATGCACAAAAAAGTGTCACGTTCCGTCTGAGCCCGTCGTGCAAGCCATATCACGCCAGAAACAAGCGATAGTGAGGCAAGATCAGCCTAAGCGTTCGCCTTTGTCATGAAAACTTATCGTCCGTAAACGGACTTTACAGACAACTAATCTTTATAATGATAAGACAAAAAAATAATGAAAAATATATATTTTTTATGAGTGTTATATTTATTGACTTTACGCACAGATTCCTACGAAATGTGGTGTTGCGTACCTATTCTAAAAGAACTTAACATAAAACAACTTTTACTGAGCACTTACCTCCAGAAAGTGCTACAGTTCTTCAGACACATGGCCCGAAAACCAACTACCAACTTATAAAAACTCATCGTCACGAGCACGAATACTTTCGTCCTAAGTAACTCAACAAATTGACTTTACCTAGCACGAACATTTTCATCCTAAGTAAAGTCGACTCTTCGATTTCCTTAGGATGATAATGTTCGTGCTACGCCCACTGAACACGGGTATCGTGAATGCGATACATCTAGCGTATTACGAAATGGCCGCGGCAGTAAGGAGTCATTTCAATAAATTACTTTGTGAGTTATCAAATAGTTAGTTAATAGAGTAAAACAGAGACAATTTAATACGATTATTTTGACGCTTACTAGAATTAAAGTGAATCAAAATGTAGCTAAACTACAATAAGAAACAATTAAAATCTTACCGACGAAAACTAGCTATCTGACCAGTTGAATGTACTTATAGGTACTTATAGGTAAAACACTACATTTCAAGCTTTGCTTACGACATTTTCATTGAAGAGTTTGTGTTTATTTTGATAATTGCAAAAATATTTCGTAAATAAAGGCCGATAGGGTTTAATATTATTTGTATGTATTTTACTATAACGACAAGTGCGGGAGTAAATTTTTTAATTCAAAAATAGTTTATAAATAAGGTCATATATAGTTTATTCTTGAGTGCATATATGTAATTTCAATGTTGCTTGTGGTAGTTTTTATTTTGTTTAAATTAGTTCGTAAATAAAGACTAATAGAGTTTATATTTATGTACCCATTATTAATGTTATGTGCGGGTGTTTTATTAGACTATGACGTTACCGTATATTATAAGTGCGTTCCAATAAGCGGTTGCAACGTTTAAAAGCGCTCATTCAGATATTCAACATTTGACGACTGCGATCGTTAGGATCGCGGCGAAAACATCGAGGTGACGCTTAGTGGATCGCACTGTTATCATGACGTGACGTCATGACAACTTCGAGCGTTTTGGAGGGAATTTGAATCCGTCAACCTATAATGCTATTTTTTTTGCAATAAAGACGTTAATATCCGCAGATATATTAATTTTTTTTGGCATTAGTAAATACTTGACAGCATTATAAACCTATTTTTCAAAATTTTTCCTCATGCCTGTTCTACCTTCACTGGAAAATAACCTAGCAGTATTGGCAAATGAACCAGGCATCGTATGAAATTCAGCCCGCACAAACTATTTAGCTATTGTGATATAACGATATGTAAAAACAAAATGAATCTTTCGTATTGTAAACTCACCATTCTCAAATTACAGAGATATAAATTCCAAACCAACTGATCCACAAGTAGCTTCTTTATTGACATTTCGCAATATACAACTCTTATAAGGGTTGTGGGTTAGATTCCCGCCCAGAGTTTGGGTGTAAAGTTATATGTATTTACATATTAAAAAAAAATATTTGTGTATAACAGGCGTCTGTAATCTACAACACAGGCATTAAGTTGTCTACCTTAGGAACAGACGTACGGTTGCCATATAGTCCTATGTATTTATTATTATTTATTTATCTAGACTTAATCTAACCTACCTTTAACACCTAATTTTATAATAATATTGCTTTTTTAGTATATTCCTTTTTTGCAAATTTCCCTTTTCCTTGTTTGTTTTCATGCATGTATCACAATTTCTTACATGCATGATGTAATCAGCTATAAGTGTGATTATGTATAAACAATTACATACCATTAATTTAACTGTGCACGTACAATATTTAATTACGTTGTTAGTTTAGAAGTGAACAAATAAAATGAATATATATTTTATATCGTTATAAGTGAAAAAAATCAGGTTTATTTCTTTATATATTGTGTACTGCGCCTAACGTAGAGACGAAGGTTTTTGTTTTGACAGATCCATATTCAATGGTATGTATCAAGGGGGCCGGGGCGTCTTTATTCGACTTTTTATGATCCAACAGTCCTAATGTTTGCAACTACGATAGAGTTACGGGTCCTAAATGAATTTGATACTCATGATGTGATGTTTCGTATATACCCCGCAATTGTACACGTGAAACATTAAAGAAGGTTCGGTCTTTCAGAAGCATTCCTTACAGCCGCTGCACACGTTTCGATAAATTGTTGCGAAAACACCATACCGTTAAATCGTTGCGAAAAAACTGTGCAGTTTAATCGACAACGATGTCTGTATGAAAACACACATCGGTAAAACTGCAGTTTAAACTGTACATTACGTGTTAATGCTCAATTAGTTATTCGCATACTGCGTAAGTTGAAAAAAATAAACCCTTTACTTTTTATTTTTTTCAGCTTTAAGCATAAGTTTGTCGTTATTATTGTTATTTAAACTAGACCTGTTTTATTTTTAAAAATTCTGTGACACCGAGGTGCTGACAGAAGTATAAGCTGGAACATACAGAGGCTGCACGACAGAGGTGTCGGTACGGTAACAGTTTCGCGAGTTCAATGGTTTTTACGCATCTAAAATGCGCGCTGAGGTTTGGGGATTGCAAAAATAACTAAATATATATTTTTAGCTTCAAATACATAATCTATATATTCATATATATAACAACACTGATGCCTCGGGAACGCTCGGGAGCCGCTAATGCATCTCTAGGTGAGACGCTAATGCATCTCTAGGTGAGACGCTAATGCGTCGCTAGATGAGAGCTAAGCCCCCATCCGCACGAGAGTTTAAAAAGCGTTGCGTTAAATCTCCGCCTTGGCGCCTTTTCAGCGTCGTCGATACGAAAATATATCGTATACGTATGTATATAGCGTTCAAAATAGAATGAATTAATAAAGGGTTACGGTGTTAATATAAACTTGGGAATCCATATGTTCTATTTAAAAGCTCTTTCAATTGTTAAAAAAGCTCTCGTGCGAATGATGGCTAATACACCGGTAGTGCGACGCTAGGGCGATGCTAAGTGAGACGCTAATGCGTCGCTGGGTGAGACGTTATTGCGTCGCTGGGGAGACACTAATGCGTCGCTAGATTAGACGCTAGGGCGACACTAGGTAAGATGCTTATGCGTCGCTAAGAAAAGGCATCGTACCGGATACTCATGCCATAGGTTCAGTACATGATTCTAGACTCCCCAGTGGTGAAATTTTTCATCAGCTTTTATTGGAATGTACATTTTTTTTTAGCATTTCTTAACTGAATACTGTATATTATCATTTTTAGTATCTGTCCCAATGCGATTTTAAATCAGAAACAATTCTTTTCAATATTTTTAAATCAAACCGTAATGTAAATAAAACTTAAAAGTACGTGACAGAGGTAGCGCGGCATTTTGTTGACGATTGTTTCCCAATGTTCACGATACATTGCGGGCTCTAGAATGGGATGAGGATGGCAATATCTGGAACCTCTTATTTCCGAGATGAATGATTCTTGTGATTTTATTTAGGACTTATCACAAAGTTTGCGGTACGATGTCTTTTACATTTTGTATACACGTGGGTATACACCACATATGGTAAGGAAGTCTAAGGGCAAGCGGGAAATAGCTAGTTACTATATATAATTAAATTTCTGCAAATCTTAAGTGTGTGATTTTTTATTCCTCACGTGTAGCATCTCTGGCGAATATTGACCTTTTATATTTGATAAAGATGCGCGCGTCAACAGTCATATCTTGTATAGCAGTTTTATGTTTGGTAAATATTTCATTTTTTATCCCATACCTACGCATTATAAAGAATTAAGTGTATAAAAAAATCTATTTTAAACTGAAAAGATTACTTCTTTGACTCTTTTCACAAAATATACAATATCTCCGCTCTTGAATAGCCGTTCACAATTTACATTTTTTTTTTCTCCCAATCCCAGTGTTGTCAGTATTATTTTTTTATTTTTGCCCATTACTATATAATCAGAAAGATAATATTTAATTCCTTACAAAATAAGAAAATGCTTACAAATGTATTTTAATTTAACAACAGTAATTGATACCTTTGTGGAAAGTCGTGGATGAAGCTAGTCCAGCTAGGATAAAGCTGGTGGTCTAAGAATGTATTTTGCCTAACAGTGGGATATCTTAGGTTAATTAAAAATAAAATCTAGTAAAACTTATACCAGTAATTGATGAGGAATATACGATTTATATACGAAAGTCCGAAATATAAATAGAAAATTTGTGTAATGTGCAATATTTCCGCGTTTCGTTCGGTTTGTGAGACTTCCCAGTGGCCTAAACTCGTCATTAAAGGCCGGCAACGCATCTGCTAGCCTTTTGGTCATGCAAATATCCATGGGCGTCAGTAGTCACTTAGGTGACAAACCGCCAGAGCGTTTGTCCCTTGTAACAAAAAAAAAACCAAAAAAATGTATCCTCGTCTAGTGATCTTATTTTAAGTCTATATTATTTTCCGAAAATTCAGTTATTTTTGAAGGCACCTTTTTTTAGTCTAAATTAATTTATTTTCCTACGTCTCCCCCTTGTTTTGTTGATGTGTCATATGAATTGAAACTTTTTCTTCATTATGGAATTTGTTATGACTAAAAACTATAATACACAATAATAACTGTGTTGATTTTCAACACAGTTATTATTGTGTATTATTGGCATGGAAACTTCGACATTTAAGGCCGAATCTTACTTGGTCCGATGTATTTATTTTGGTACCTAGTTTTTAATTAAGGAAAGTTACATTTTTTTTAAATTAAACGTGAACAAAGGTGGGTACCATTGTTCACGTTTTTGTTTGGAACGGTTGGGGGGGGGGGTTCCAATAATCGTGAAATTGGTGTGGTTAAGGCGAGAAAATGTAACTTATACGGATGGTCCCAATTTCTGTTCATAGTTTATAAATATTTAGTTGATGAAATAAAAAAAAAAATATAATTTAAATATAGGATTTTTTTGTGTATAAATTAAGTACAAGATACGTACCAACTTTATCTATTAATTAATTACAATCTAGCTTAATAGCTAATTAGTAATTTAATTCTACCTTATGCTACTGTATTATTTGATGACTTTACGAATGTGTCCAATAACACAATCTTATTGTCTCTAATAACTTAAGGGTTAGACACTTTGTTCTCGCGCACATGAACTAACACTAGATAATGTTTCACTTATTATCACACTAGGTCAGAAGGCTTTGACCGTTTTAGCCTTCTCACTGTGTCCGTGGTGTCGAGGAGCTGAATGGCCTCAACGTTCACATAATAATGAAGCCTGTTTTCATGACCGTCGGCGTATTTTTGCACTACTTTAGTGTCGTGAAAATAAAGCGCGGGGCACTTAAACACACACCGCGCTTAAACATTCGGGAAGTCTCACAAACCGTACGAAACACTACAACAATGCCATCACTTGACGTGACAGCATTGCCGCCACTTCACGCTGATCTTAAGTGAGAAAGAGGTAAAAGTGTGCGGTATCCATGGCAAAAACGGAAGTTAAAACTGTCTGTCTATCTGTTTGTACCGGGTAATCTCCGAACATAATCTTCCTAATGAGCTTTAGCATGTCCTATCAACATGATAAATTTTAAGTCTAAGGACGGACGGATGGACGAAGAGAAATTATAAAGGTGCCTTGGGTTTCTTAGTGTAGTCCTACTACGCTTAGAACCCTAAAAATCATGGATGTCCTTCTATCAATAACGTATTAACAATTAAGGCCCAGATTTTATCTCGTAAGACCTCGAGACGTCTATAAAACTATGTTATGATAAGTCAGGCGTACTCCCTCAAGGTTATCCTTATCAGACAAAGAGCATTGTGTGTTTGCATTCGACATCGGTACTTCCGTCACGTATTTGTTGAGAAAATAATGTTTTTTTCCTCAATTCCCTTGCCTGCTGCATACACTCAAACCAAAAATACGCATTAAATAACGTTCAACTCTAGATCAAAGACGTTTTTGTACTTTGACTAAATGCCCCTCATTTATAACAATAGGCATGGCGACAGTAACCAGAAACCATTTAAATTATGTATTTATCTGATAAAATAAGGTATATAAAGTTTAACAAACGTATTTACTTTTATATTGCGAGCGAGATTAATATGGATTAACAAAAAGGAAACTATAAAATACAACAATCCGCCATGATAGCTAAAACGCTCAGCAGAGCGTATGACGTTACCATATATTTTATATGCGTTCCAATAACGCAACCTTTAGAGTGCTCATTCAGGTATTCGACATTTGTCGACTGTGATCATTACGCCGCGGCGAATACGTCGCGGTGGCGCTTAATGGAACGCACTGTTAACATAAAGTGACGTCATGACAACTTCGGGTGATCTGGACTGAATTTGAATCCTTTGTTTGTAATGATTTTTTTTCCAATAATAACATTAATTTGTGCAGAAATATTAACTTTTTTGGCTATAGTAGTTTACATCAGAATATTATAAATATATTTATCAAAATTTGTCGTCTTGCCCATTAAAGTGTCAATTAAGTTTATTTAACGAGTAAAAATGTGATTCGCATCAATACGATTTATGGGTCTTCAAGAACAGTGTAGTGTTTTGAGAGAGACAGAGTCTGCCTTAGTATCGACGAAACAATATTCTGTTATAAGTTGTTTTCTCCTATTCGAATAGTCTGTTCTTTTTGTATGTGTAATTTAGTGTATTGGCCCTTCGGCCTTATTGATGTTTTATTTTGTATAACTTGTTGTCATGTATATTCGACCAAGAAATTAGTTGGCCACGCTAAGGTCGAATGTCGTTTGCACGTCAATTAGTTAAGAGGCTTATGTTTGCTTGTTTATGCACTGCGTTAATTTCTAACAATAACCCATAGCAAAATTTTCTTTAACTAGGAGCTGTCATGCAAAATGGTAAAGCACTTTTTTGGTCGACTTTACTTGTAACTCTGTAGGATTCTAATCTAGTCAAATTTACTGGTTACTTTACTTTGAAATCAACGCAGACGGAGACACGTCTATTAGCTAGTGTTTAATATACTTCGCTCTATGAATAACGTAAATGGAGTTCTTACACCAACGAAAATTCTAAGAAACTGCGAACGACATCTTAAAGGTATCTTACCTGTAACCATATACTTAAGAACTCGGCATTAAATATGGCAGAAATTTTGCATCCCTTTTTGCAAGTTGCGTAAACTCTACGCGTAATTGAGGTGTCATTTGATCTGGGATATTACGAAATTATAATTTTACTTAAGCCGGAGCCAGACATAGCTTCATTTTAATGATCGCGTAGTGTGGACGGGGACTTTGTGTAGCTGCGCAAAGTTTTGTAGTACTTTGTAGTCTTCAAGGACATAAATGTACAAAACTTTGAGCTATATATGGCTCCGGCTTTTACATATATTGCTTGTTGTCGATCAAATGATTGGACATTTTTTTTCTTAATACCAGGACAAGGCAGCGCAACCGTGCAATGATTTTCTGGATAAACTGCGTCTAATTTTTCTATTATTTAAAACATTTTCTTATTGTCCCTACATGTTCAGCCAAGGTGGTACGTTTGTATATATGTGTTAATTTAATAAATATAATACAGTTTTTTTTTAAATTAGGAATTTTCCTAGAAAGTCAAGGGTTTAGAGCCTTTCTAGGTGGTTAGGTCCTTATAGCTTACAGTTCTCTGATCTAACTTTCCAGCACCGAGCCATTGCGTCTTCTTCTTCGACCTAGCTTGATCCCAGTAGTACCAAGGTTCGCTTAAATTGTAGTAGATGAGTTAAGATGACCATCTGCCGTCTGACATCACCCTCGGAAACCACAACATCTCTACAATCTCACTATCAATGTCAGCTTTTTTGTATAAGGGACTCGAAGAATGACAGAAATGAAGAGCTAGCTAGCTGCTAAAAAAAAAAAAAAACAACCAATATCACCCAGTGACATTAATCGCGTACCACTGTTTTACGGAGGAGGTGGGATATTTGACATTTATAATTGGCCACCTATCTGTAAACCGGTCGCGGTAAGAACTGCCTAACTTAGCAATCGATTCCATTGTTGCTTCAACCTTCTCAATATCCCACGAGGCTTTGAAAATAATTCGCAGCCCTTTCGCCGTCGCGGTACAACTAATGAAGCAATGACGTCACGAATTTCACCAAACGGAATTATTTCCAAATTATATATACGTACATTTTCTAAGCGCGTGTGATCGGGGTCAAGAGTGAGCGGTGCCCTTCATTGTGAGCGTCCTGGACTCGTGGAGCGCCTGTTACTTTCAACTCGGAGGCCGCTGGACTTTTAAATCCCAAAGAAAAACCCCGATTTTGAAACATTCTTATAGCTTTCCTCGACAAGTGGACTATCTAACACTGAAAGTTTTTTTTATTCTGGACCAGTACTTCCTGAGATTAGCGTTCCAGCAAACAAGCAATCAAACTCTTCAGCTTTATATATTAAGTATAGATTTAAAGCCAACTTAACTTCTTGCGTTTTGAATTTAGCCCTTAAAATGCTAAGTTCTATATCGTTCAGTTCCTGAAATTAGGTTAAATTTTTCAGATTGTTCTATTAAGATTATTTACTTCTCGCTAACTCCTGGTCCACATCAGCCACAGCAGTAAACTTAGATGCAAATATGAGATACATTAAGAGCGTTATTTAGGCCTCGGCTGTCCACATTAGCATACAATGTGAGGTCAACGACCGTCGACGTCACTCCTCTCGCCGGATGTCTGTCGGTAACATTTTGTATGGTGTAAATTATGAAATGTGATAAAAATCACAAGGAGATACAAATTGATAGGATTTCTCACAATAAACGAGTTATAGAGCCTCTATATTGCAATAGTGGATGATCCTTAACTTTGTAAAGGACTCCTTTACTCCTTAAATTTGAAAGGAGGAAGGAAGGGAATGGGTATAGTAAATATGTATGTATATGTGTTCCTTTTAGATTTTTTGTAATGATGCAAATAAGTATTTATGACTAGCTGTGCCCGCAACTTCGTTCGGGTAAAATTTTGTAAAAAAATAGATTCGATTTTAGCGTTATGATATATAGCCTTCCTCGATAAATGGGCTATCTGGCACTGAAAGAAATTTTCAAATCGGAGTAGTGATTCCTGAGATTAGCACGTTCAAGCAAACAAACAAACAAACTCTTCAGCCTTATATATTAGTATAGATTTAACAACAATATCTTGTAAATAAATAAATACATGTAAGACTATATGACGCAAGGTCGTTTGTTCCTAAGGTAGATAACTTAAGGCCTCTGTTATAGGTAACAGAAGTCTGTTAAACACCAGTATATTTTTTAGAAACATATAAATACATCCAGACTCGAGGCAGGAATCGAACCCACGACCCCCGGAACGGAAGGGTTAATGATAAAATTGAAATATATTTCCAATTGAAATATATTATAATTAAGCTGCTAACTTAATTTTTAGTGATTAACAATACAATACAATACAATACAATACAATATTTTGTTAAAAATAACCATTTCACGCATACAATAAATATGAAAATACCATACCGTCGATGAAATAATTAATTTTACAATACCCCCCTAACCTGGGAGCGTGCACGATGTTTTCCGGGGGCCATATTTATCGTTCCACCGGTAATCGTGCATACAGTTTACAACTTGGGAGCATGTACGGTAAAATTTATGCTCCGGAGATTTGTTCGCCACAAATAAGGTTGTCGTCAGCGGCTCTTATCTATAGAATCATTAATTAATTAGAGAAATTGAGCTGCTAAGCCGCCGGGGACCCATAACTCGCAACCCGCCTCGTATCATAGCTCCCATTTTATTTATTCCCACCACTCACGTGAGCAAAATTGAATTCAAATTGGTACAATTGTCCACATACTAATGGTCCGTTAATGGTGAAGCCGTGCGGCCGTGGTAATGGGTTTTTGTACGCCGGGGTGTGATATCCATGTTGGGATAGCTTTTTTAATCAGTTGTCAACAATCAATGGATGGATCCATATTATTATATCCTAGAGAAAATCTAAAGATTATTTAAAAATACACTAAAATAATAATAATAAATATATTATTCCTTGAAACATACGGCCAGTATCACTTTTTATGAAAAAAACACAGAAGCAATTGTTCAACTGGATAATAGCAAGAAGTCAAAAATTCAGGCAAGTAAACGTCTGCCGGGTCCGCTAATACTTTTATTACAATCGTAAATTTTAAATTATAAGAACTAATCAAGAATAAATTTAACCTGAATATGGAGTAGATAGCTTTATTGTAAAGAAGTAAACAATGCCGCGGCATCGGCCATAATTCCTTAGGCGCGCAAACCGTACATAAAAAATAACTGATTTAACTTTTTAATAATGATCATTATTGAATGCCAGTTCATTAAAGCGTATAATAATGTAATAATAAGCTGTATAAGGTACGTAGCCGACAACTTTTGAAGGACGCACATGTTTGCATATTGTCGACGTACTATGCAGTAAAGTATACAGTTTTATGACGTCCTTACTAGGTTTACGAGTGTCATAATTTGTGTTGTTTTACTTCTAAGGAATTGTAAGAATTTTTACATTAATCTCAAGAACTACTGGTCCGATTTGAAAAATTCTTTCAGTGTTAGATAGCCCATTTATCGAGGAAGGCTATAGGTTATATATCATCACGCTAAAGTGGAATTTCTTTTGTTTTACCTAATTTTTCGCGGACGAAGTCGTGAACACAGCTAGTTAAAAATAAGTTTCTCAACTGAAAGAACTTGTGAGACAAAAATATAATTTGTCACAGTGATTCAATGATATGCAGTGGGATAAAGCTGAAAAGATGCAGCAAACTAGTTTTTGACAACTCTTAAGTGAATATTAGTCGTCATAGTCATAGAAAAATGTCGGTCCTGACAAATATTAAATTTTACAGAGCAGTCTTTTGAAATAATTATGTGACTTTCCTGGCATAATTATTTTAATTTTGAATGTGAGCATACGCGGAAAAATTAATTTTCACAAATAAACAATACTATCTAATAATAATTAAACAGGTTTCGAAAAAGTTATTTACTACAAACCCTCATCAAAAC
Source organism: Charaxes varanes (assembly GCA_024363005.1). Classification (NCBI taxonomy): domain Eukaryota; kingdom Metazoa; phylum Arthropoda; class Insecta; order Lepidoptera; family Nymphalidae; genus Charaxes; species Charaxes varanes. Next base: position 820,997 of record JANCMC010018178.1, read on the forward strand.
CGTCATTGTTCTGACGGATTTTCAGGGTCGGCCTTTTCAGTGTTTTGACATTAACGTTTGCTTCATTTGAATGATTATTTCAATGATCATGTAATGTGGCCGGGGACTTTGTAAAGTTACGCAAAGTTTGTAGTACTTTGAAGTCTTCAAGGACAAAAATGTACAAACACTTTGAGCTAAGTCTGGCTCTGGTATAAGAATATGAAAAAAAGTGATTATGCATATTTTTAATAGTTTTTTTATTTAGATATATATTAGTTAGACGAAAGTTCCAGTACCTACTAACGCCATCAAAAGGAAGTAACTAAGCTGCGAACAACTCTGCAACAATCTCTTAGTATTTTTTAAAAAAAATTTCGTCCTTTCATTTTTCTTAAACTTAAAGAAATTATGCGAATAAAACAAGACAGACTGGAACATAACTCCAAAACGTTATTTCGCGGCTCAGTCGTTTTAGAGTTATAGCGAGAAACTTACCTAATAAGAGTAACATACCGACGGCAACGCCACCTACCGGGAACTCCTTTGAAAATACACACTAAATTTCATCCAAGTCGTTCCAGCGCTTAAGGAAGAGTAGGGTTACAAAGGCTTGTACACTCAATTTTTATATTATAGTCTCTTTTTTGGAATTTTCATCATGGTGCTTTGAGTTTGGGCCAATAATTTCATTTGCAGGTTATTTGCGGCGTTCTGTAATTAAGCGTCAGTATCGTTTGCGCTGAAGTATTAATTACCATATAAAGGTTTCGTGACAAAAATAGCATTGGTTTTGTGTTAAAACTGTTCAATTATAAATGAAGACGTCGATATTGACTGACTTTACAACAAAATACTTTTATACCGTCCCTTTCCTTTACTCCTGTCTATCTAATTAGAGGCAGATCTCTATTTTGGATTGTAGTTTTTCTTAATTCGAAGAAAGTCCTCAGCTCTACATTACGAATATTTCTCTTCGTATTGTTCTTGTCGAATGTCGTAGTTCTCCTTCTACTTGAAATCCTCCCTTTTCTAAAATAGTTAAACCATCAGTTTCATAAATTTCCTTTTCAAAACACATTTGTGTTTATAGAGAACATTGCACCGACGGCTGTGACATCACTGCTACATGGAAGGACGTCCTGTGTAATATTAAATTTTCCCCGGAGAGCCAACGGTACTGGAGATTTCAGTTATCGAAGAAGCAAAAACGAATCGTCAGCAACGGCTGAAGGTGCGTTTTGGGATTGCGATCGCTTAGTGGAACGCAGCAATAATCCAACTGCTGTCATTATGCCTTACTAACCCGTCGCCATAGCGTCTCGGTGCAGTAGGAGCCTAAGTCAAAGTTTGTGACATTTATGGTGTTTAGTCTAAGGTGTTATCGGAGAGCTTCCAAGATATTTAACTATGCAGTATAGGAAACAACAGCAATGTCTTTGCAGTCGAATTTCTAAGAAAAGATATACTCCTTGTTATGAAGCCTAGAAGACAAGGATAAAGGTACGGAAATATCTGTACATCTTTACAGACTGCCTATCTTTTACGCGTTGCCGAGGCATTTACCAATTAAACAATGCATTGACTATTCGAAGCTTAAAATGACGTTAAATAAACGTTCGTAAGTGATTAATGTTGTCGAAACAAGTGTTCAATCAGCGTGTGGTCAGGGAGTAATCGCAGGGAGGATGAATGCCGCCGTTGAACAATTGGGGACTAATGACTGTACACGTATATTGGTTATAGGGACGTTTTGTACCACCGAATGCGGAGAGCTTACCATAAATAACGTTTAGTGCTTGAAGGAGAGGTGCTCAAATTGCCTTTACGTGATGTATCCTGTAGTCCGGCTCGGTTTATTCATATTGAATTTTCTAGAAAACCTCCTTCAAATACATTTATAATGTATTTCCATGTAATACTTACAACACATACATATAACAGCCTTCTAGGGTTCCGTGATCCTAGAAGGAACTCTTATAGTTTCGCTCTGTCCGTTTCGGACGGAATTACGGACACCATGGGTTTTCCAAACTGTTAATTGTAGATACTTGCAATTTTCCATGTTGATAGATCATACTAAAATTCTTTAGGATAATTATTTTGAGCGAAATCGGTCAATAACTTTTGAAGTTATATAACAAATATCTTTATTGCGTATCAGATACGGAACCCTTCTATACAAGCGTGTCTTGAAACGCTCCTGGCCACTTCATTTTAGTTTCACTTCTAAACTAGCTAGACGTTATATTCTAAGACTTTTTGTCGTTACGAGGGTGTTAATTTAGGGCTTTTAGTGCGGAACCCTAATTCTTTTGTTTATACCGTTGAGCTATTGAGGCTCAATCAATTTAATAATCTTCTTATCTTTATTCTTAATGTATATAAATTATGCGCCATGCTGTTTATCCGTGATGGACTCCTAAACTACTAAACCGATTTTAATCAAATTTGCACACCATATGAAATTTGATCCAACTTAAAAGATAGGATAGCTGACAACTCAATTTATAGTCGCAAATAAAAATGAGTCCCTGAAATGTATGCACCTTCATAACTTTCGAACGACTGCATCAAATTTGATAATTTCTTCGTATTTTTTTTCATGATAAATTAATATATCTTCTATCTCCTCATCTACATCTATAAAGAGGAAAAGTCACCTAACTCGAAATCTCGAAAAACACGGGACATACGAAAATGAAATTCGGCAGGAAGGTAGTTCAATGGTAAAAGTATTAGGGACAAAAATTGAATCTGTGAAAATGTCACATAATATGACGCGGACAAAGTTGCGTGTAACACCTAGTATAGTATACAATATAAATGTAATCTGTACTAATATATAAGGCAGAAGAGGTTTTTTGTTGACTTGAACTCGTCGAACTCAAAGAATCGGGGTCATGCTTACATTACTAGCTGTTTACAAAATTATTCTTGGTAATTATTACAGTGTTATTAATTGAGAAATATAACTTTAATGTAAAATATATTGGTATGACGCAATCTATTTTGTCCAGACCTACATCCGAGGTAGCTATGACTTTGTTTGAATTGATTTATAAGTGTGAAGAATGATAGGGCATTTCGTTTCACATTTGTAATTTAACATAGATATGTATTTATATGTTATGTAAGAAGTACATATATGTTTTTTGGATGGGTCTGGCATAATCTGAAATAGTTTTTAAACCCTTTAATAAATCAGATTAAAAAACTATGCTGATTATATTTTAAATCAACAATTGTGCAATTGCGTGGGATATTTTGGAATTTTTTTTTAATTTATCATTGCAACAATTTAATTTTTTATTCATTTTTGAAGATAACCGTTTAAAATTATCTTTATTCATATAATTATATATATAATAAATAAATATATAGGACTATATGACACACGGACGTCTGTTCCTAAGGTAGACAACTTAATGCCTGTGTTAATGATCATGTAGTGTGGCCGGGGACTTTGTGTAACTTCACAAAGTTTTGTAGAACTTTGTAGACTTCAAGGTAAAAACGTACAAATACTTTGAGCTATGTGTGGCACCGATATAATAATCCTATGTATTTATAAATGTTTTCCTATCATTTTATAGATTTTACATTGATAACGTTACGAAAAAACCTCCATCTATCATCCAGCCGCGGCAAGAGTGACTTAACCTATCGATCGACTCAAATGCCAGTCTGTGATTAAGCTACAACCTCCTCACGTAGGAATTTCTATAAAATAATAATTAGTTTAGTAAAGGTTGTCTTCGAGCTTGTATGATGGCACCGCTCTACCATAAGTTACTACAGCTTAAAATCACTGATCACGCTGAGCTATTGTTGGCAATACTAGTACAGATTTTTTAAAAGGACTTCTGTAACGACTCGACTATTAGGCATACTTTAAAGAATTCTTTTTAGGGTTTCCTTACTCCTATAAGGAACCCTTATAATTTCGTTCTGTCCGTCTTTCCGCCCGCAAAGTGGTCCCGCCTAGGATTTCCTACTAGAAAACATTCTTAAAAATAAGTATTTTTTTTTTGACTTTCACTTCAAATGCAAGGTAATATTTAAAAATAAAACCAATTCCCCTGCGGAATCAATTACCAGCTTCGGTATTTCCGAACCGATACGACTTAGGGACCTTCAAGAAAAGAGCATACTAATTCCTCAAAGGCCGGCAACGGATCTGTAAGCCCTTTGGTGTTGCAGTTGTCCATCGGCGTCGGTAGTTACTGAAGTCTGCCCGTTTGCCTCATGTTATATATTTAAAAAAAAAAACAAAGAGAAACCAACGCGAACGAAGTTACGGGTTAACGCTGACGAGTAACGTGTTGAAGCTAGTAAGATAAACTCGTCTTGTTGATGTCTGGAAATGAGTAATTAAAAGAAATATAAGATTATTATATTCAACACTAACTAATGCCTGCGACCTCGTCTATGTTTTTAAAAGAACACAGATTATTGCAGTAGATATTTTTTTATATATTATCAATTTCATTAGCTTTTATGGGTTCTACAATTTTCCTGTTATGCCGGAGCCAGACATAGCTTCTTTCGAATGATCATTTCAATGATCATGTAGTGTGGCCGGGGACTTTGTGTTACTTCGCAAAGTTTTGTAGTACTTTGTAGACTTGAAGGTGTACACTTCAAAAGTGTACAAACACTTTGAGCTATGCTGGCTCCGGTATTATAACAAAGTTATTTTTTTTAATTTAAGTACATACACACATACATTTTCAAAATATTAGAGAAATTCACCCAGAAAGTTTGATAAAACATGATTTGTAGTTCTAAGTATTGTATGTAATAAAATCTTCTATTTTACAGACAGACATACACACAGCAACAGAAGTTTTATTAATTTGTATAGATTCCATGAGGAGGTCGTAGCTTAATCAGTAGCTGGCATTCGAGTCGATCGCTAGGTTAAGCAGCTCTTACCGCGGCCGCGTGATGGATGGGTGACCAAAGCTAACACTGGTTTTCAAATATGCTATCTTCGTGTTGCGGAAGGTACGTAAAACAGTGGGTCCCGGTGATTGTCACTGAATGATGTTAGTCGTAAGATTGCAGGGCTTCTGGGGATGACGTAAGACGGCAATCGGTTTAAAATTACCTCATCCCATACCCACATCCTCTGCAATAAAAGCGGACCCCGGTACTAGACTGGGATAAGACTAGGAAGAATGTACCACCTACTAGTAACTTACATTTGTCATAAAAAATACAGAAGGATACTTCAATTTTATTTACTCGTATAAATGAAGTATACGCGGAGGTATTAAAGCCCACACGTGGGAAACCTCAATTCTTCCGTCCATGTTTTTGCTCACGATGAAAGTCAAATAAAGAGCGATTTATTAACGACAAAAACTTCTTAATCACTACCGATGTCTCGACATCAACCGCTTTATTCCATGTCTGGATAACGTTAACTACATATATCATTAAAATGGCCGAAACGATTTGTACACAATTAAAAGTAATCAATATTATATTATATGTTTTAAAAAGTTAATCAACTTTCATTCCTTGAATGCAGGGCTGCCATATGTTTGGGAAAACTTGAAAAAAAAAGTTTATTGCAATTTTTGACATAATTTGTAGAATTGAGTAAGTTTTGTTTATCTGAGGGCTTAGCACGAACTTTTCGAACCGAATTAGGTCGACTAGTCGTCTTTACTTAGGATCTAAATGTACATGCTAGGCCCACAGGAGGCAAGTCTTAACCGTGTCACGCTTTTAATCAATGCTAATGCAACCCGCGTTGACGCACGAACATTTTCATCCTAAGTAACGTCGACTCGTCGAGTTAGTTTAGTTCGGAAAGATCGTGCTAGGCCCTGTGAAGTCAGCGTATAGGAGATGAGACGAATTTCTTAGCATTCCATGGATTCACGGTGCGAGTGCCGGGTCTGTGGCATTGCATAGGAAGGAACCATACCAGTACCTGGGACCTGCGGCCCAGGTGCAGGTTCAAGAGTACTCTTTATTGTGGCCACTAATACTCACCTTCACTACGTAAGATCCTACTAGTGCGGCTTTAGATGTCCTTTCTAATAAAGAACATATGATTGTTTTTGATAAGGTGAGGTCTTTTAGTTAGATTGTATAGGGATTTTGCTGGTATACCCCTCACTCCCACCTTTATCACGTATAATGAAATGTTTTAATATTATCTATGGGCGTCGATCACAGAAAACTGAAAAATCTGACGTGTCTCACACCCCCATGCAGGAGCCAGACATTGTAGCTTCACAAAGTTTTGTAGTACTATACTTCAAGAAAAAAAATGTACAAACACTGAGCTATCTATGTCTGGCCCCGGTATCTTAAAAATATAAAATAGATTGAAATATTTTGACGTTGACTTTAAAAAGGTAATTAAAAAATAACTATGAATGTAATGAATTCTGATTTTTTCTCAAGTAATCGCCTTCCTTGTTAAACTTTGCTAAAAAACAGTGGCAGAAAGAAAAATCTATGCCCAGTAATGTGATATGAAGGTTGTAACGAACGCGACAGAATTAGGGATAGCCGTTATCACCCTATGAAGTAACATAGAAGTCAAAGCTTTTGATTACGTTTGGGCGTTGCTAACATTGCAAGGACGCAAACCGGTACCAATTATTTTAATTCGGTGCTGTGTGGCGGTGTCGATTTTGATAATAATTAATGCTATGTCTAATTTGCATTGACAGCTGGAATTGTCCGAGGGTTACGAAACTATTCGAACATTGTATTTGCGCTATAATTAGTAAGGCGTTGACTTGTAAAATGTTCATTTGACAGTTGCTTAAGCAATAATCTGGGTAAACACTGATTGACAGACGAGGCACTACCTAGATATGGAGATTAGAATATAAGGAGAACTATCTCAATGTATTAAAGTGTCAGTCGAAATCCGTAAATAAGGGGGGCGCCACATAAGAATCAGGAAGAATTTTAAAGGTTATTATTGGTCAATGCATTGCCACATTCATACTATACCGCGTCGTTCTGGAAGGCTATTGGTCAATTTATTGTACACCAGAGCCATTTTGGTGAATTTTCGAACGATAATTTGCTATTTACATATGGCCTCTTGTCAACTACATAGCTCCTCATAGAAGATGGTCCTCCTTATATTCTAATCTCCATATACCTAGATCAGGTGGTCGGATATTTTTTTATTATTATATTTTTTTATAGAATATGGACTAACGCTTGATTACATTCGCTTCTGATAGGAAACGTTGACGTACTCTTTGATGTAGCCTGCATGCCTTGATATCTATTCAATCTTGTCTTAAATAATTAAAATTAAAACATGTGTGTTTTTTGTTCTACTTAACTTCTGTTATTTAGAATACATAAAGTATTTAAAAAAATGTTTTATATCTAATATTAAGAACGGGAATGATCGAAATAATTCATCGGAATCTTCTAGATAAGGAAGATATATTTTAAGCAATAATAATGTTACGCATATGCATTCAATTACTTAAAAAAAGATAATAAGTGACTATCGTATAGGTATAGCACTAGGCTGTAGAGTTAATGACGTTTGCCCGTTTTAGCGTTTGTTATGCCGGAGTCAGACATAGCTTCATTCAAATAATCATTATTTCAACGATCATGTAGTGTGGCCGAGGATTTTGTGTAGCTTCAAAAAGTGTTGTAGTACTTTGTTGTCTTCAAGGTCAAAAATATACTTTGAGCTATGTCTAGCTCCGGCATAAATATAAATTTAGCTTTTTTCTTTTCAGCGGCAAATGTCATCAACAATTAAGCTTATCCTGTCACACACCATAAAACGTTAAGCTCTATTGTTGATAACGTTTGCCTATTTTAGCGTTTGTTTGATATGTTTGCGTTTTTAGTTGTTCAGGTTGTTTCTTTTTATTGGCAAACATCATCAACAATAAAGTCTAATTCTACCGTACATCTAAGTACTGAAGACGTTTTCCCGTTTTAGCTTTTGTCAAATACTCATTCCCTATAAGTTATTTTAGTACGCCCAACGCGTTTTGTTTGTTTTCACATGCATGGATATGAATACTGTGATGGATGTGCGTTTATACAAGACGCAATGCATCTATTTACTTCCACGGTAATCAAAACCTATAGGGTACTTTCCCGTTGACCTAGAATCGTGAGATTTGTCAAGAATCTATATTTTAGAGTACAACTATAGAAAAAATTTCGAAAACCGTAAATTTGTGTTACATCATGAAAAATATGAGTTTTTCAAATTAAAATAAACCTTATGTAAAGCATCAATATTTTAAAAACCTCGTAAAGTATTACGTGATGGTACGGAACCCTTAGTGCGCGAGTATGACTCGTACTTGCCCGGTTTTCATTTCATATAACAACTATACCAGCGACTTTATATTCACATTCAAGAGATAGGTTCAATTTTAGCGTGATGATGCATAACCTATAGCCTTCCTCGATAAATGGGCTATCAAACACTGAAAGAATTTTTCAAATCGGACCCTTAGTTCCTGGGATTATCGCGTACAAGCAAACAAACAAACAAACTCTTCAGATTTATATATTAGAATAGATTATGCACATCTATAGAGTACAATATTTTTATTAACAACTAATCACATTTGACATATTCGTTTGCCTTTATGCGTCTATTACGGTCATTATGATTGCATAAAATGAAGTTGCTTCCCAGCGTTGTACGCGCAGATCTTTTAAGCTACGCAACGGATTTTAATGTGGTTTTTACTAATAAACCGAGAGATTCAAGGAGAAGGTTTATATTATATTTATATACTGCATTTATGTTACAGATGATAAAAGCCGAGAATATCAATGATTTGTAGCAAGAGGTCGTAAAAAAAACGTGTTTTTGTCCGCTTACATTGCGTGCGCTGGCTAAACCTTACGTGATAGAACAAAATAATGTACTACGGAAGTGTACATCTTAATAAGATTTATAATAAAGTTAGCAATGACATATGTCTATCTCCATAGTATTGACCACAGGAACCAATTTTATCTTTTACATATTACAAAAAAATAAGAAACTATTTACGAAGCGATTTTGAAGAATACCGTATTAATCCCTTTCCATTTAAATAAGCTAGATACTTTGTACATTTTATACAGATCAAAAATGCCTTTTACACCTCTTAGAGAAAAGGTATATTTACGTTTTTTGTATATGATTATGACATCTACTATTTTTACCTGAACGAATTTGTGACAATAAGTATCCTACGTCTAGTATGTAGTTATTTTTGGTTTGTTTTTAAACAGGCACTCGTATAGGTAGTAGAGCCACATTTTTTACTACTCGTAACTCTATCAAAAAAAGTAAAAAAAAAAACTAATTTTTTATTGTTATTATAAGTGTCGTGCGGTTAGAAATAGCATCGGCAGAAGGCAAAGATAACAGTGATTAAGAGCTTTTAACTTACTCAATGTCATAGGTAAGTTTATCGCATATACATCGCCTGAATTTTTACCTCTGTTGTATATATAACTAGTTATAACCGCGACTTTGTACGCATAAAATTAGGTGAAAAATTTTAGTATAGCCTATATATTATATTATATTGGTATAGCCTATAGTCTTTCTCGATAAATGGGCTTCCTAACACTGAATGAACTTTTCAAATCGGACCATTAGTTACTCAAACTTACTCATAGATATAGATGCTTCATTGAACTGATGTGGAATTTTCAAGCTTCATGTAACATATAAAGTACTCTATGTAGAGATCATAACATTTTCTCATCGAGGGTTTATTATACCGGAGCCAGAATGTCATAGTAGCACTTATCTAATAAAAATTCACTAAGTCGTCTTTTAAAATTTGGTAAATTCATATTTAACATTTACTAATACTGCAATTTAAAGTGCTATTACTTCATATAGGACTAGCTGTTTCCCGCGACTCCGTTCGCGTAAAAACTTCCTTAATCTGGCCCTATCGAAAAATCCCGTTGTTGGCGAATGTCTGCTAAGTATAAACTACTTCATAGCCAAGTTTCATATTTGTACGTCTCGCGGTTTTCGAGATATCCTGATAGGCGACCTTTTGTTTTTTAGGGTTCCGTAGTCCCACAAGAAACCGTTATAGATTCGCACTGTCCGTCTTGCACGTAATTTGGTGCAGTTATGTATTGCGTATGGATTTTATTTTTGGCATCGGGAAATAATAATAATTTTACTTTTTCGGAGTGGCTATATTCAATCAAGTGTACGGTATGATTGAGTTGTTCTTTAAAAAAAAAAAGGCATGGATGTTTTCTTATAATTTATGAGTTTAAATTATTGCTGTTTGGTACACAATGAGTATTCTAAGAATAAAATCATATGGATAAATAGTTTTAATGAATCTTTCTTAGTTTCATAGTTCTTTAAACATACAAAAATCTACAGAAACCTTCTTCTCTGTAACAATATGTTCACTTAAAGATACAATAGGAAATTTAGGTTTTGGTCGAAATTTCAGTGAAAACACTATGCAAAGAAATAAAATTTCGGGAGGGCTTTAAATTTTAATCTAGTGTAAAGTGCTTCTTGTATGAACAATTCAGCAACGCTCTAGCGAGAATTCGGTATGTAAATTAAAATCTTTTTAATGTTGCATATTTGCGAGGTTATTTTTTTTAAAGTTTGTAATTACTGCTCATGGTCTGATATTCACGGCCGTTTTATATCTGTTTTTGTCATACTCACAATTAAAGTACCTTCATAATATTCATGTACATACATTGAAAGACGGTCAATAAAACGGAGAAACATTTAATTTGCAAAGCTTACAAATTATTTCTATTAGAATTGAAAGCGAAGGAAAAGCGAGGAGGTCGTGGCCTAATCAGTGGTCGGCATTTGAGTTGATCGCTAAGTTAAGTTGCTCTGGCTGCGAACGGGTGATCACAGAAGGTAAAAATTTAAATTTACCTGTTCTAGCGGGTAATTTTCGTTAACATGTGAAAAATTACCTCATAATTCATAACAATAATAAATGTTACCCAAAGTTTATATTTTTAATTAATGGTAAATTTTTTTATATAAATAAGAACAATATTAAAGTATGTATTATATTTTTAGTGTAGTATAATAAACTTTGTGTGTTTTCATATAGATTGTTGTGTTTTGGTTAGAAAAATTATATATATTTTGATTTTTATGTATTTTTAGAATTGAATTGATATAAAGTTGACAATATATTAATTAATTATAACTAAGACTATACTTATATTCATTTTAATGACTCATATAGAGAATGGGTCAACCATAAATTGCGTCACACGAATTTTACGATTCTTAAATCCCTGTCACAGGTTGTCACATTTTCAAAACTCTTTCTCCCTTAGCGTGATGTTACATCATCTAGAAAACAGCAGTTTATTTTAATTATTAAAAGTAGTATTTTAATTTAAAAAAAACCATTAAATTTTGACATGTGACATCCAAAGTTTTTAAACCACCCCCCCCCGGAGCAGAAGGCAGAGTCACTGCCCACAGCGCCAACGGGCCAGCCAATCATACCGTTACCACACCTTTTAAATAAACTATCAAAAGCTAAAAACTATTTATGTAAATCCTCAAAATATTATTCCCTATTCCGCTAACACAGGGGTCGGCATCCTTTTGAGTCGTTAGAGCCAATAATATAATTTAGAGAATTTCAAAATTATTAAAGAGCCACAAAAAATTTTCACGGCATCTATAAATAGTATAGTAATACCCATAGACAAATTTTTTGATATAAAAAAAACTTGTCTGTTTATTCATAAAATATATCCACTTATCCATACATAAATACTGTTTTTTCAACACAAATGAGATAATGTGCTAGAGCCTCAATAGCTCAACGGCATAAGGTATGGACTGAAATCCGCAAGATACCCGGTTCAAACCCCACCGCCTTTGGGGTATTGGGGTTCCGTACCTCCAAAGGAAAAATATGAGCCTTCAAATCACACCGCCGTTGGGGTATTGTCCCACCCACTCCTAATACAAGCTTTTAATTTAAGCTTAGTAGGAGGGGGATGTCACGTTTCGTTCGGTTTGTGAGACTTACTGGTGGCTTAATCTCGTCATTAAAGGCCGACAACGCCATTGCTAACCACCTAGTGATGCAGACGTCCATGGGCGTCGGTAGTCACTTACGTGAAACGTCTGCTCGTTTGCCCCTTGCAAGATAAAAAAAAGTATACCATAGCTATTCATAGTATACTTTAAAAATATTTCATTTGATTGGTAAATTCCATAGTACTATCGGTAGAGAAGGAAAAAATGTTCCCGCTGAAATGTTTCCAAGTACGTGATATTTTATTAGATTTCCATCTGAATTGGCGCTGAATAAAGATTTCATAGACGAAGTGCATTCAAACCATCTGATATTACGAATGGCTTGCATTTGAAGTATAGAAAGAAATACGCTCTTGCGTTTATTGATGACTTGAAAAATCCACCTCCGGTTTATTACGAACTATTTTACTAAGAAATCGGAGACCTTCAAGAAAAGACATTAAAGGTCAGCAACGTATATATGGATAAACAAAAATGGCCAAGAGCGTGTCAAGACACGCATAGAAAGGTTCCGTATCTTGCTAGTTGACTTTAACATCAAAGAAAGTGAGTTCTAAATGGGTGCCAAGTTCAATTGTCAGAGCGTTATATTAATATCTAACTAACCTGCACATGTAAATAAAATCGATGGGCCTGTTGGTAATTTTTTTTTTTTTAAATAATTGCATGCATCCGATAGCTGTAACGAAAACGCAAGTTAACACATTTTTTTCTGTCTGTCTGTCGGTATCGCCGTCTGTTTGTTTGTACCGGGTAATCTCCGATACAGCTGGACCGATTTCAATTGGACTGGCTAATAGGTAATGTACTTTAGCTGTAGAAAAGAAAATTAGGGATTCGCACAAAAAATAAAACCCTCAAATTTTACAAAATCATTGAACTCACACGGACGAAGTCGGGGCATACAACTAGAATATCATAAAACATATCATTTTGAGCATCACTAATTAGCTTAAAGTAATAGTACTACTGTAGAATATTGTTGTATTATTATTGTGTTCACTATCATGAGTGCTGAGCTTCTGACACTTGCGACTGGTTTATTTATAACTAATGATTATTTTTGGAAAAACCCCTATACTTAAAATTTCCACATGCCACATCTACATGTATAGATACAGATAGATGTGGCACTTTTGACCATGACCAGCAAGTTTATTTTTTTCATCTGTAGATAGGTGGCTGGTGAGAGACTTTAGGACCTGATATTTGATTATCATGTATGACGAAAAATATTAACATTAAATATAAAAATCAATTAACTACTACGTGAGATTAAGAAAAGGTGTCTAATTATATACGGAACGCATGGACATAAAAGCGTGGATGCACTATAATCCATTTTCCCTTTATACTTTAGTCCTGACCTGTCTTAAACGGGCAAAAATACTAAGGCGTCGATTTCACTAATTCGAACCATTAATTTGTTTAATAAGTATAGCCAAACATAAATCAAAATTAACTGAATTATAACTTTATTTATTATTGATATCGCGTTTAATTTCGACTGGCAACCATCAGTTAATCTTTTTTTTATAATTGACCAGTTTTTTTACCCTAAACGTCGAATTTCATAAAGTATGGCAATTGGCATTTATAGAACTCTTTTAAAGGGGAAAATAAAAAATAAATTAGACTGCTTCTTGCCAGAGTCGATGAGCCCCAAAATCTTCTCGTGTTGCTCCCCGTCTATCTGTTGTTAATACAGGCTGTAACGCCATCTATTGACGCGGCACATAGTTTCGGTAGGTTTCACGCTTTCCTCGCGTCCCTTCCCCCGTTATAGCCCGCGCTCGTTCGTTCATTCACTCGTCTCAGTCAATCTCAGTCTAGCCGGCAACCGGTCAGTAGCTTTTCGTGCGTCGCGTTAGTACGACGTGTACTTGACACGTTCGTTTATGTAAATATTGCTACCATTTGTTTCAAACAATCGCTCAGCTGACTGTCACTCAACTATAATTTATTGTCAGAGTGTTTAAAAGGAATCGTGAAGTTATTCCAGCGCTATCTTCTGTGAACATTTCGGAGGAGCAGTGAAGAAATCTTCTCAGTCGAATGTAAAAATAACGCGTCGCAGAGGACCGTTCCAACGCGTGTGACTGATCGATACTTTTAAATGATAATATGGATTCAATTAGGTGTTGTTTACTAAGACGGTGGTGAAGTTGGTGTTGTGTCTAGTGTTGTGTTAGGAAGTCGCTGCTCGGCGTAAAGCGGTAAGTTATCGAATATCGATTTGACGTATTTTCGTAGAGACTGATAAGATGGCAGGATTTGTTTTGCTGATAAGTTTTAAGCCAGATAGGCGATACACGAATATCTTGCAGCGGTGCAAGTTTTAACCGATTACAATCGATCCAATGAACACCGTCGGAAGGTCGTGGATTGTCCTCTGCGATACTCGTTTATCTTTAGAAGAATATTAAAAAATGCACTCGTGTTTTTCGTTTTTATTCACATTCCATTTTAGGGATAATAATGTTTTTATTAAAAAATATGAATGCACTTTTCCTTTAAAAATAATAATAACATTTACACTCGCCAGCCACTCTATATCAAATAATAATATATGAAATAAAAAAATATACTTAAATTTTTAGATAAACTTGAATTTTATTTAGAAATTACTAAGATCAATGGACGAAGACTAGGTAATAGGTAAATATATACTTTACTCTAGCATTAGGTATCAAAAAAGCCCCTAACTTTACCTGTATGTACATTTTTACTTTATAATAACGCCTAACTTTGTATACTGTAAGAGTACGCTATAAAAATTGTCCCAGTTCTTTTAGTACTGTACAATTAAATTAAACCTTAGTAATGCCATGCAGCCTCTGTCAAGTAGCGGTAAAAATGCTGTACTTTGAAATTTAAAATAGTGGCAGTATTTCCCGCGAAAATAACATAAAGAATGAAAATTGTTTATGCATAAACAACTGGATACGCACGCTGCAAAAAAAAAGTTTAAACGAGATTGCGTACTAGGCTTTCCATAATTTATATTCTTCCAAGATATTCCCGATTATATATTGAAATAATCCTTAAGACAGCAACACGAACGGCTTACGGCTTTTTAGCAACTGCGCGATAAGAATAAATGCTATCGTGTCCAAATTTTATAGAACAAATCCTAATGCAAACTAATACCTAGATAAAGATTATTTAATATTATAAAGTCATGCTTATCGAACACTACAAGAACTCAAATTTATATAAAAGTTAAAATTATTATCTTCGGTTATGTTAATTTATTGAATAATTAGTACTTAGTAGTGAATTATTTGTGTAATTTTAATTTATATTCAGATATTAAGATTACAAATATTGTACGTATTTCCTAAGTCAAATAAATATTATAATTTATTCTACTAACGAACCTCGGTAAAATTATTGAATTCAACGCGGAAGGATAGCGCTGGTTTTAGTTATTAATGTTATATATAAACTACTAATTATTGTTCTCCATTCCCAAAATTGATGGAAGCACTAAGCGCTGCACTTAGCCACCTAGCCATACACGTTGGCCGCATTAGATATACCGATTGCACTTTCTCATTTGCAAGTCGAAAATAACTAGCCACCGTCCGCTTGAGTCATGCCTTTATTTATGATTACCTTCGAGCCAGCTTTCGCGCCTTCCTGTCGATACGAGATTAACGAGAATTAATCGATACACCCTAACCAGACCATAGAGCTGAATAAAAACAGATCTTCAAAGTTACTTCCTAGTTTATGCCTAACCAGGTGTTTCCCCCGATTTCGTACGGTTTAAATTAAACTTGCGAGAATACCTATCACATCCTAAATCTAGCCGTACCGAAAAATCCGCCCTTAGCAGACGTGTACAAAATATAAACTTCCTACCTGCGAACTTTCATCTTTGTACGTCCCGCGTTTTTCGAGATTTCGTGATAGCTGACATTTCGCTATTATATATCTATATCTATACATTATAACACCATAAACTGTAAATTATAGAACATTATTTATCCCCCTCTGAATTCGCTCGCGTCCATTCGGTATTTTACCCTAAGTCCATATGTACAGACGCAAAATCTAAACAAAATTTATGCGTCAATGTCTAAACCTAAACGAATGCATTTTTTTCAATTAACAACCGAAGAAGACTCAATGGCTGTTTTCCCAAAGAAACATGTTTTTGACGATGTTTCAAAAATTTGTATATTTGGAACCAAAAGACAAAAGATTGCGCCCCCATCCAAGGTACCAAATCCTTAGTATGATTGAACGTATCTTTAAATTGTAGGGAAATCACAAAACCAATTTTTTGGTATTGTTTTGACGCCAAGAATGCTTTAATAAGCAGAGCTTGGTCACTGTATAAATGACAAAACTAGTTATGCATGCAAAATAAGAATAAAAAAACAAAAATATAAGGCAGAGAGTCTGTTAACATTTACTATGTACGCCTCGCATTTATATAGGAACCGGGCACTAGTAGAAC